>WBMY01017435.1:38040-97630 GCA_013397315.1 Donacobius atricapilla
TCCCTCCCCGCCTCGGGGCGGGCGGCATGCCGCGGCGCCCCCGCCTTTGTCTCGCCCCTGCGCCACGGGCACCCGCTCCAGGAACAAAGGCCAGGGCAAGGAGGGCTTTTCCCTTCGGTTTTGGGGGTCCCCCGCCTCGGGGCGAGGGCGGAGGGACGGAGACCGCGGCCCCGCCGCTCCCTCGGGGCGCGCCGCCTCTTCCTCCGCAGCCGCAGCGCGGGCGGGCGGGCGAGAGGGGGGCCCTGGTTTCGGTGCTGTGCCTGGGCTTCCCCTTCCCGGCCGAAGCGAGTTCCTGGCGGTCGGCGAGGGCCGCCGTGCTCCCGGCGCCGGGGTTCAGTGCCCGCTGTGTGTCCCCCAGCCCTGGGGGCTGCCGTGGGGCAGAGCCAGCAGCCCCTGACCCGCGGCAGGACCCGGGGCTGGGGCTGTCAGCGAGCGCGGCACTGAATCCTGTCACCGGGGCAAAGCTCGCCCCGCTCCCAAGGCGCGGAGCAGGCGCTGGACACGGGCTGTCGCCGGAGGGCTGGGCGCGCCCGGTGCCGGTGGGACGGGAAAGCGTTTGGCACCCGTGGAGATCGCAGCGAGGAAGAGGAAGGAAGATGGATCTGTTTTGCAAAGGGTGTTGGCCTTTTGGCAGTAGGGGGCTTATTGTACACACCGATTCCCCTGGCGTGTCATAGTAGTTTATCTAGGGACCACTGTGATTTTTTTCGGTATCTCCACCTCTGTTTAAAAGCCAGGTTTGAAAGTGTGGTGGTAACTAGCCTTTTATATATAGCTTACTATGAGGAACAGAAGTTGAGTCATCTCTGTCTTACATCCTGCTTTGAGTGCTTTGGGAGTAGCTTTGCTGTGTGCATGGCCTCTGACAAAGCAGAGATCAGCTAGAAATAGCTCCTCACATGTTGTCCCAGTCTGACATCCTTGTCGCTGGAAGTCAGGTTGATGAACATCCAGAGTGCTTAGTGTGCCACCTGGAAGGGGAAGACTTTGAAAAGTAGAGACATTGAAAGAGAAACCATTGGCAGGGGGAAGATCTGGCTGCTGAGGAATTGAGTTAGTGTGTAGGAGGTAGAATCTTCCCTTGGTCCTTTTCTCAGTTTTTGCTTTCAAAGTCTGGGAATGATGCTGTGATATTAGCTACTCATTGATATTAGCCTTCTAGAAATGGCCAGTTAGGAAGAAATACAGCTTGGAAAACTCCTTTTAGGCTTCTGGTATGTTTGTAGTATTTTTCTTGGAATGCTTGAAATTATCAGAACATTTAGGGGATGCAATATGGGATGTTTAAGTTGCAGTCTGGGGACAAAAAAAAAATCAAAAGGACAACTCTCAGCCCTTTGAAGCTGCATTACATTTTACTGTGATACCATGTGTGTAAGAACTGGCAATCTGTGACTGGCCAATTTGGTCACTTTAATTCTGTAAGTGTTGCTCTGACATGTACCACCTGGTGGTTTCAGGACAAGCATAACTCTGCTTGGATTTTTCTCCCCTTCCTCATGGTTGTATCCAAGAGGTTGAGGTGTTCAGCAGTTTGGGAAGGGCTAACTCCTGTAAGGAGGGTACAGTCATGTTGGGTGCTGGCCATCAGGGTTTGTATTTGTAGGGGTCCCACATGTTGGCCTGGAACTTGCTGCCTTCCGAATGTGCCCCTGGGTCATCTTTCTGATCTTGTGAGTCTGCAAAGCTGGAGGGGCAAGGGGAAGCATGGAGCCATCAGTGCAATGTAGTGGGTATTTGCTTGACTCGGTGTAGTCAGTCAATACAAACTGCCTTAGTTTCCAGCTGAAGTGTGTTTCTTGTGGTAGAGCTGTATACGGATGGTAGGAAAAAATAATCAGCTTATTTGATGGTGGATTATTTCATTTAAGGAGTCCCTTTGTGCTGATGACGAGGGAGGAGGATTAATGATGGCCTGTAATGGGTGTGGTAAGAAAGAGCTCCAGGGACTGCTACAGCCTCTGGATGCTGATGCTTTCACAATGGCATGGTCCCCTCCTTATTTTTCTGTCCCATGATACTGGTGTATTTCATGGCAAATAGCAATCGCACATGACTTTATGTGGCCATTAGAGTGATAAGGGCTGGAGGCCTGGCATTCTTTTTAGGTGGGGTTTGTCTTTCGTTGCTAATTTTCTCTGTAAAATTAGCCTGGCCTAGTTTTTTTCTTAAGGCCCGTCCAAGCCTTCTGACATTTCCCAAATTAAACTGAGAGCATTTGTTCATACATACCTTTCTTATTCTGTTCAGAGAAGGAGAATTGGCTTGTGGATGTGCATTGACCTGCCTAGTATTAATTTTCAGTACTTCACGTTTTTTCTTGTATTTTTAAGATGTATATTTTACAGAAGGAATAATGGGATCTGACTTAGGAATTTGTCTCAGTGGTCTGATTTGTGTTCATGGTTAATGTCTAACTTTGACTTGTATTCAAAGTTCAAGTTGAAGTCTGTGGTTGAAATGTAGAAAGATGTTTTCCAGGAGCTGAAGTCTAGCAGCTGAGATGGTGACAAGATTTGACTACCTGTGAACAGGATCTTGGTCAAGAGCTCTTCCTGGGGTTTAGTTGTTTTAGTCGTTTAGTTTTGTTTAGTGCTGTTAAAGTTAACTGACAGTTATTCATGTAAACTCTTCAGACCATTCGAGTGTTATCTCTAAGAAAAGGGCAGATAAGCCCTGTTTGTTGTAGGAGTGGATTCATAAGAAATTTAAACCAGTGTGGCTAGTTACAGCTGAAGTTGCCAATTTTATGGAAGTCAGAGAAGCTGTGCCAGTTCATGTTAGCAGCAAATCCCCCTCCCTGATGTGTGCCACTCTCCTGTACTACTGGACGAAGGTAGGCTTGTCTTCTCCTTTTGCAATGCCTGGCCATCTCTGAGAAAGCCCCTGGACTTCTCTGGAGTGCCCATCAGGACTAACACAGTCAGTAGCAGTTTTGGGCAAGGAGTTAGATGCTTTATTATAAGCATTTGTTCATACAGGAAACAGCAGCAAAGTAGCCCTTTAAGCTGTTTTCCAGAAAGGTGTATTGTCGGAGAGGACTGACAGAAGCGTTAGCAACTGCTGTCTGTTCCAGGGCTTGGTCCTTGTGCAAGGTGGAGAACATGAGCTGCTGACATGTGAGGTACAAAGGCAGACATTGGTGTCCTTGTCCCTTGGTTGTGCATTCTTCTACTTCGGTTACTTGGTCTGCGGTCATTTTCTCAATGTTTTGGAGCACGTAAAGAGGCTACTGTTTTTATTCATATAGCAGTGGTTGAGAAGCTCACAAAAACAACCACCTTATTTTTCTGCTCTTCTGACTCCCACCCCTTCTTTCTCACACGCCCCTAGCAGCCATCAGCCTTCATTTTGCACAGCCCAGAGTTGCAGTTACTGAAAGCAGTGTGAGATGACACAGCTGAAAGTTCCCAGCCATACTAGAGTGCTGAAGTATTAGTCAGCATGACATGAAGATTCACTTCTTTCCAGGTAGCTTTCACCCATAGTAATGTTTCTTGCTTCTAGAATGACTAGCACAACAGGGATAACAGCTGTCCTTGGTTGCACGGTGTCCTAATTACCTGTCTAGCATACAGTACTGCTTCATGATGCACAAATGCAGACTTCGGGATTTTTCCTCCTTTGCCAACAAGAAACTCATTTCTGCAACCCCCCCCCAGTGTTTCTCAGTATCTTTAATTTCTAATGTCAAAGCTTAATGACTGTGACTGGAAATTAGGCTTTTATTCTCTCTTGAGAATGCGCATTTGATGCAGAAATAATGTCCTGGAGTCTAAAATGCTATAGTCTACAGCAGTGGTGGTGTGATGGAAGATTTGTGCTGCAGATAGGAAATACCAGACAGCTATTTTAAAATACCAGAAAGCCTTTTTAAATTTTTTACATTTTTTTTAATGCTTAAGTTGAGGAAGCTCACTGGGGTGATCTTGTTAATGAAATTAATTCATAACTTGAGTCCCTTTTGCTTTAGAACATGATTTTTTTTTTTTTTTCCAGAATTTAGCCTCTTCGGCAATGACTCTTGAGTACTGTCCTCTCTGGAACAGCTACAGGCTTCTTTTTCCTAGCCTGGGGTGCAGCATTAGAGCTGTACTTCTAGCAGTGTCATCAAGAGTACTTGAAATTACTGAATTGTCCCCTGAAACCATGATTTATGTGCACATGGAAGAGGACAGCAGGATGTTTTATAGGTTCTTTATCCTACACGATACCCTGGCATTGGAAACTGCCCTGGGGATTTTTTGCTGTCTTTGTAAAATGTTGAGTTTGTACAAATGAAGAGGGAAGGAAGAAGGAGAAGACTCTCTGAGCTTATCTTTGCAAAATGTACAGGTGCCCAAGACTAAAGAATTGTTTTTTTGATGAGTCAGTGCTGTCAATCAGCCCTTAATATACAAGAAAGGGGTCTACCAACAATAAGGTACAGCAAGGGTCCTAGAGAAACCGTCTTTCTGTATCAGGGGAGAGAATTGAGCCCTGTGTTTAGAGCCGGTGTGACACAGCAGGCAGAGTGAGTGCCCAGCAAAGCCTAAAGGGAGGAATGTTTGCACAAACCAAAGCTGCGAGGAGTGCAAGAGGTGCTGCAGCTTTTCTGTTTCCCGCAAGGCTTGATAAACAACAGCGAACATGGCACTTTGAACAGATGAAAGCCCTGAAGTTAGGGCAGGTCCGAAGCTCTGTTACAGGCTCTTCTGCTGGTCCTGCTAACCTGTGCATGGTGAGCTGGGTTGCCTTTCAGCAGGAAGGTTGCAGTGAAACGGAGGCTGTGGCAATAATCCCTGATGAAAAGTCCTTCGAGACTTTTAGGACTTTGTGGCTGCTGGATTGAGCTAAATGGGTGGAGCTTTCCCTTTAAATAGCGGTGCCTGAGAGACTTGCTGCTGTTGTGGTGACACTGGGGTGTTGCTAAGACTGTAGGAAGTCAGTGCTGACATATCTATATTGGTGGCATGCTAAGCATGGACTGAAGAAAAATGGATCGTATGGTTTCACCACCACAGTTCTGATCTCCTCAAAGGATGTGGATGTAGGTCAGAGACTTCAGGTGGCAGAGAACAAAGATCTTGGCGTGCAAATGTGTGTTCAGCATGCCTGAGGGTTTTTTTGGTGTCCTTACTGCTGTTCCCAAGTTGAGAGGGTTATGAGAGAGTGGGAGGGGTGGCATTATGGTGTCACCTGCCTCTGTGTCTGTGCATGCACGTGCCCTCAGACTGCACATGCTGGTCCTTGGGCAGACCTTGAAACTCTCCAGTTAAAGAATGTCCTGTAACTGACACCTGTGCAGGCATCTGAGAGTGTGGGGTGAGTGGGTCGATCTGGGAGAGAAACGTGCATTTCAGAGACTTTCAGCAGTTCCCTTTCTATGTGAACACACAAGTCGCTGTTTGCAGTGATTTCCTCTAAGAGCTCCACAGTGTTGCAGCCACGACTTACATGGCTTTGCACTTCAAAAGCTATGAAGGATGTAAGTTTGCAGGGCTTTTTCCAGTTTCCTTAGCAACTTTAGGCAAATCACCTTTGCTGTATGAAGTTTCATCATTAGTTCCATGAGGGTAACTCTTACCCTGCTGCGGGGGGCAGGGGAGGGCTGTGTTATGAGGCCACTTGGTAATTTGTAAACCACATTTGCTGTCCTTGGAGAGCCTCCATTAAGTGAAAGAATCCCCACGATTAACAACCCCTGCCTGCCAAGGAATGCTGTCAAAGCTCAGCGTGCCTAGAGCTATCTGGTTTGAGAAGGTTGCACAGAGGCACGAAATGTTGTCAGCATGTTTTAGATTGCATTTCACAATAGTCTGCTAAAGTAGTATGTTCCATCCTGTATGCAAATTAAACTTTGTCAAACTGTCCTGCCACAAGATATCTATATTTGATACTATATTTCTTTCTCGCAGATTCTGCCTGGCTTGTTCATTGGCAACTTTAAAGGTAAGATTAGCTTTACTATTATCTCTAGGATTACTTAGCAGGGGTCTTAAGGTGTTCTACAGGCACTCAGAATTTCCTGTCATCTCTGTAGCTTTTTAACCCCATCTTGCTTCATGTCTAGATTCACCTGGTAGCACTTAAAGAGGAACTTGTTTGCACTCCATCTGTGGGCTGTGCTGCAAGCACTTTGAGAAAAGTAAAATGAATACCATCTCCTTGGAGCATGCTTCAGTTGGAATTCCTAAACACTGGCCTGCCTTAAACGATTCCCGTGCTTGGCAAGCAAGGCTGTGAGCCAGGCAGATTCTTTGTAAGGCTTATTGCAAGTCCTCCTTATAAGTAAAGGGTTACTATGCCTCCTGCTCATTGCTTTCATTATTTTGGTTATTTATAACAACTGCTAAAGAGTTCTGTTATCGCCGCTTCTGAGACTGATAGGTCTGCTGGTTGCAGTCTGACCACTGATACTCACGCTGTCTCTGTTTCTGTGTAAGTTTCTATGGATTTTTTTCCTTTATGCATGAGGTCTATTCTTGGTGTACAGAAAACCAGATACATTTAGAAAACACACAAAACCTTATGTAGACATCCAAATAAATGGCCTGTTCTCAAAGCACTCTGTTAGCTGCTGTTCTGGCTGACTCTCCCTACTCAGAAGTAACCCAGTTGTGGATGTACAGTTGTTCTGATAGATGTAGACCCCATATTTCCTATGCTTGGGTAAAACAGCAAAGCAAGGCTTGCAGTGGCCCCTGCGATATCCTGTCCTTCCTAGGCTGATACCACACCCAGTCTGTTAAGGCTGGCAACGTCTACCCTGGATTTAGATGGTGCTGCACCTTCTCTCTGCCTCATGCCCACTCTTCCTTCCTTGCCTCCCATCCCAAGACCTTTGAGTTCAGTGTTTTTTGCCTGATTTACCTGCTTCTGGATCTGCTGACCCATACTGTGGATCCAGTGCTTGCTGCCCCTTGGGATGTGGAGCTGATCATTTTGGAAGGCAGCTCAGAGGTACATGTGAGGTTAAAAGCTGCCTTTTGCCACACCATGAACGCAAGTGCAATGGCTACTGTGTGAGGGAGTTAATTGTGCCATGGTAAGGAAAATGAAAGGATAGAGTGATTTCATGCTGATAATGAAAGGAGAAAAAAAGGAAAATTATAGGAAAAAATTTAAAGAAGGCCAAGAGGGTAGTTTTGGAAGCCCTTTGGATGGTCCATTGCATGGTCTGATGACAAAATTAACTAACTTGGTCACAGCCATGTTACTTCCTCTTTTTGTTTTCTTTTCTGTTCCTGAAGTAATTCAGGAGAGGGGTGGAATTGGGAAGATGTTGGATAGTGGAGGTTTCAGGTAGTCTGGCAGGATGGGCCCTGATGACATGGCGCCCAGTCTGTCCCTCTTACCCTGGCCATCCTACTGGTAAACGCTTGCCCAGGAGAGTGAAACTCAGCCAGGGCATCTGTTTGCTGGTGCAGTTCTGTTTTCAGTGCAGGGGAGCTAGCCAGGGTTGTGGAGTGAGTCAGCATCTCTGCCCACGCCAGGCCTGCCGGTTGCTGTCCATGTGCCTCGGGAGCAGCCCTGGAATGGCACGGCACGTCACGTCACGCCTGCGCCAAGTGCAGAGGCGTGCAGGTGGAGGTGCTGCGAGTGGGACGTGTTCCTGGGAACCTCGCTGAAAAGAAAGCAGAGGGTGTAATGCTTCTGCTTACCTCCATAAAAGAGAGGAAAGATGAGTTGACATTAACCCCAGCGTTTGTGTTATGGACTCTGTTTCTTAAATTAATTAAAAATGCAAACAAAATGTCTGTTTATTTACTGCTATGACCTTTGCTCATATTGCATTTAATCATTACATTCTACCCTCACAAGTACCTGTTATAATCTCAGATAAGCTACCATACCTGGAGAGGAAAAGATAGGTGTTGCAGTACTTGACTAATACAAGAGCATACTTTTACAATTCTTACCCTTTTCTGCATCCCTTGTCCCTCAACTGCTTAGGAGCAGTTGCAGCAAGCTCCCTGTGCAGTGAAGTCATCCCATTTAGGAACAGGCTGCTGGTTAATTACCAGTGTACTTTTCTGGAGGAGTTTGATCCCGATGTTCTTGGGGCGTGTTCCAGTTTGTGACACTTTTTTAAAAAGTGACTAATGAGTGTTGAGACTGCCACGAAGGGGATCATTGACTGAGGAATATTCAGCAGCATCTACTGTTGGGATTAGTGAGACTATCCTGATTTTGGCAGCTGAAATGACTAGCTACTTGTAAAGACAGGGGTTTACAAAATTATTTCCTGTAAATGCATTTTTGACCAGTCTCCCATTCTTCAGCTTAAGACTGATAGCTTGAAATTGAATAAAGTTGCATCCTGTCAGTAAGAGGAGGAAACACTGGCTCCCTGGTGTTGTGCATCCTGCCCAGACATAGCTGAGAATTCAGGATACTGTCTGAGTCCCTGAGCAGGGGTGGAGAGGAGGGAGCTTCTCCTGAAGTTGAGTCAGGGGAAAGTCTGTAAATCGCTCTGATCTGCCCTCTGGAGGATGGCCTTTCCCCAGTGACTCTTCCGGTGGCCTGGGCATGCACAGTTTGTAGAGCTAAATCAAGGTACCATCCTACTCACACTCCTTTCTTGCTGCTGCATGGGAGACCTCTGGGAATACTGGCAGGCTGGGAAAAGGCACAGTTCTTCCAGATGGGTGCCTTTCTGCTGAGTGAAAGTAGAGTGTTGGAGATGTTAAACACTAATTCTGGAGGCCTGTTGTCTGGAGAAGGTGTTCAGCAATTGTTCTGATTGGGGAATTATTATTCACCGTTCAGCTATACTTCTACTTTCAGGCCTAGTAAACTTAAATACAGTCTGTGACAGAGCAGTGCAAGTTCAGCATTTGACTGGGAGGTAAACTGAGGCCCAGAAACAGCTTGTGAAATGAACGTGTGGCAGAAATGGGAGCTGAGCTTGCTGCTTCTGTTTTGTTTGCTGCTGCACAAACCTCTAAGCACATAGACTGAGAAGAGCTATAATAACCACCTTAAGGGTCTTTAAGGTAGAAAGTTACAGGCAGTGCTGATTATGGGAAGCACTGATGTATTGACCGAAATCCCCCTAAGTCCACAGAGCTTGAGTATGTCTCTGAAAAACTTTCCTGAATGAGCACAGATCTTGGCATGTGTTCAAGTGCTTTTTATCTTACAGGCTCTCTAAGTATGATTCAGCTCGATTCAGCTCATCAGTAGCACATGATAAGTGTGGTATGCTCCTGAGAGGGTATATTTGAGATTGCACAGCTAGAGGGCAGAAAAATTCAAGAAGAACCATAGATGTCCATAGAAAATACAAAACTGAGTCTGTTCTGAAAGCCCATAAGGAAACAGAGCTCTTGGGATTCTTCTGTGAAAGTGAAGGAGTTGTTATTTCTTTGCAAATGGGAGAGAAGGGGGCCAAGAGGGAAAAACGAGGGAAAAGAAAGAGGAAGTTAACTCTTCTTTCTGCCTCTAGTTTTGGAGAAAATTTGTTTTGTTTCATTTGTACCTTACAGATGAAATCCAGTCCTCTCAAAAGACAAAGAATTTATTTTGGGACTGCATGTCCACTTGTCTTCTGCACCTGATGTCCCTTGAAAGTCACCTGTGCTCACAACAAAAATGGCTGCTTTGTTCCTTAAGGGAATGACAGGACAGCCTGATTCTCTGCTCAAATGGAAAAAAAAAAATCTGTTTCTTCTGATGAGAGACTCTCGATGGGCGCTCAGCTTGCTTCCAAACCAAGAGGTGTGGCAGCAGCAGAAACCAGAGACTCAAGAGTGTTTCTACCTTGAATAGTCAAGAGCTTGTGTTCTTCCTTGTTTATAATCATTCAAGGTTTTTCCCATGGAATATTTGGGGGCTTTTTAATTTGAAGGGGAAAGCCACAATATGAAGTTTAATTTCCCCCAAAGAGTCCAGTGTTGCTGTGGATGGTCTGGAGAGTCTTGGGGAAGTTTCTGTCCTTCGCATTACTAAGTGTATAAAAAGGCAATGCCCACCAAGTAGTTCTGCTGTGTTTCTAAAGTCAGTTAATTCCTGTTCTCATCTGTTTAGTATTTTTTTTAAGTTCCATTTCCTAAGGGTTTATATCAGGTTCTGAAAACAGGAGAGGATGGGGATACCATTTCCTTTATCAGGTTCACCTTTTGAAGGAAGACAATTTATTGGTACTCCATTTAACAGAATACTGACCTCTTTTCTTCACCTTTCTTGTTCCCCAAAAAGATCCTTCTGAGAGGATGGGAGAAAATATATTTTAGAACAAAGTGTGGAGACAGGAGAAGTGGAGTTTTTGTTTATGTACACAGTTTGTGTGTATGTCTGTAACTGCACATAACTGAATTCAGGAACAAAGCTTTCCTGATGGGAAACCATTTTCAGTAATAGCTCTTAGTGCTCTGAACCAGAGGATGTTCTTCTTTAGGTGACTGTCATTTTATCTAGCTGTCTCCAAAATAGAAAATAAAGTGTAGACAAGAATTTGCTTTATATAATACAAAATAAAGATCTGATGATGATGAAATTGTAGCCTCTATACATCTGCAGATTGGGACCTAATGCTGTTATACATGCTGGGCTGACTTGCCTTCTCTGAGGGGAAGTCCTTATCCCTCACCTTGCATTTCTGTGGGGGCACTAAAATACTGAAGTATGAGAGAATGGTTGTAGGTACATTTGAGACTTCACCACTGTAGTATTGGAGTTGTTCAGTCATTGATGTGTCTAAACTGGTTAACTGGTGGGAGCTGTGTCTCTTACAGATGAGGGATGGAAGCACGTTGCATTAGGTTGTTTGCTCCCCAGCCACACCATAAGGCTTCCCAAAGCTGCAGGGAGACAAATTCTCCCGGTCCCATTTTGATGACTTTGGCATTGCTTTTGCATTTAAGTGTTTGCAGCTCTCTGCATGAGTAGAGGTCAAGCTTGGAGTCCTAGTATAAAACTGAGGGAAAATAGGCTAAATGTGGGAGGGAGAGAGGAAGACTTCCCCTGTGTGAATTGTGTCATTTTGTGTGAGGAGTTTCCCAAAGGCTTTACGCAGAAGTCCACATCTGCACTAGCTGAAAAGCATTTTGCTGTATGAAACAGAATGTTAGGTGACCTGTTGTGAAGACTAATACCACATTTGAGGCACCCTTTAGAGGATGCACCGGAGGGGCTCTGATAGGTAGGTTTAATCTTAACATTTGAAAATGGGGTGTTTCACACTGTGATTTGAAAATGTGGTCCTGCATGTGCTTGTATAGCATTGTGCTACAGCAAAGAAGTTAGAATTGCTGTGGTGATGGTGGTTCTTTTGGTTTTTGGTGGTTCTTTACATAACCTCTATATTTTTTTTTGTTGTTGTTTTTATGGTAAGAGACTGTGAGTGACAGGCTATCTTATTTGTACTGCTGTTTAAATAGCCTTATCTGTAGTATCTATAGAGACTTAAGGCAGGTCCTGGGGAACCAGGGGAATTTCCCCTTTGTAAACTGAAGTTTAGATCCAGATAGTAGCTGGGAAGCTTTTTCTCCTCTGCTTTAGAGAATTGAATGGTTATTTCTCAGATATATTAAGGACCTGCTGGCAACCTGGTGATGTAGGTTGGCATGGCCATTTCCAGCTTGTTTCTAGGAATATCTGAAATCTCACTGAATAGTTTTGATTTGCTGAAATTCCTTTAGCCTAAGTCTCTATTAACTGAAGAACTAAGGTACTTCAGTCTTTTTGAGCTGTACTATGTCCATTAGGTCTTTCAAACTGGTTCAAAGCAGTCAGCATTTAATTTGGATCAAATCTTCTTTTGAAGCAGATTGCCTTGTGTGGCAAGTCATTTATTACCACGTAGGTCATACTGGTAATTAGACAGAGCACCTCATTGTGCTAGGTGTATATTTACACCCTGAGTTCTGGCCAGCAGCCTCTGAGGTCTGCCCGTAGACTTTATAAGACAGAAAACAGTGATTTTTAGGGGCATTTAGACTGTTTTCTGGGCTTCCAAATCCTTGCCTGCTTAGGCATTCCCTAAGGAATTGAGACTGTCCTACAAACTGTTGAAAAAATCTGAACGTCATGTGGATTAGAGGACCTCTCCTGGCAAGCATTAGCATTTCTTATTTGAAATGTTTGCTCTGAGATTTTTTGGGAAATTTTATTTATTCTGTAGAGCTAGGCTTTAATTCTGTTTCAGACAGAATTTGTGTTAATTCTCTCCTGAAGGATTAGGCATCTGTGTTGATCATGCAGGCTTGAGCGGTAGTGAGTAAAATCCTTGCAGTTTTGATTCTTTTCTTCATTTTATTAGCTGTAGAGAAGCTTTCATAATTGGATTAAGTTTAAATTTTATTGCTTGTTACTGTGCTCACTTGAATCTTGTCTATGGGGCTGTATAATTAAATGTCCAGCTCTTCTTTGTGATGTAGAAAAGGCATTGAAACTTTATAGTAGGTGGATAAGATGACACAAGAGATGCTAATTGAACTCTTGCATGTACATAAAGAACGTCCAGGTGATGCTATTATTTTTGTACCTAGAGAGAGCCGGTTTGAAACCTTTGTGGTCAGTGCTTTTTTTGTGTGCAACCAGGCTAATGTGAACAGATTGTATGGGCAGATTTCTTAGGCAGGTGTTCACATCACAAAACCACTGCTGTACTTGCCCTGGTGTGCTGTGCATTCTCAATCAAGAAGTTCAGAAGTAAATGGGCACAAGCTAATTTTTACCTGTATTGGTGGTTCCTTCAGGTCATTTTCTGACATGCTGATAGTTTAGTATGGAGAAAGTTGCTCACTGATGACAGGTAGTCTGTTTTACCCCTTTTTCTCATAGAATCAAGCCATATCTAGCATCAAATTTTCATTCACCCCAGTTTTCTTTCCAGTTTTGAATGTCTGAAACCCCTTGGTTACAGGTCTAGGAACCACCTTTTCACAACTGCACTTCCTTGCTGTAGCATTTTGCTTTCTCACACATTCGATGTCTTTATCACCTGTCTCTCTTTAGACTTAAAATTATTGTTTGTATTGGCTATATGCTCCCTTTTCCTACTAGTTCAGAGAAAGTAAGAATCTTGTTATCATCTTGGCTTGTTTGCTGGGACCTCAGTTCAAGTGATATGGTTGGCCTCCCTTCTCAGACCTGGATATCACAGGGTCTGTTTCCCAAGTGAAAATGTATTCCCTGAAGGGGGATTTGTGGCTAGAGAGGAGGTCAGATACTCCTTTTACAGCTCTGAGTGCGTGTTCAGATGGCCATCACCTGCACACAGGCATGCACAGACTTACATTTCACATGCAAAATACATGAAACTTCTGACTTGAGAACACATTCCTGAGTCACTTAAGCTTGGTCTTTATATAGTATGTAATTTGTTTTGGAGTTAGAAGTGTGTCTTCCCGTTACCCACTCTGATGATGATGTTCTAGAACAGCTGCCTTTGAGGTTTTGCCTGACTTTATGCAGTCTCAAAAGGAAATGTATCAACAATAAGTAACTTTTCAACATGCACAATGGAAATGCTATTTCAAGAGATTAAAAAAAAATCTTTCTTTTTTCCCCTCTATCACAGATGCTCGAGATGTAGAGCAATTGAGTAAGAATAACATTACGCACATTCTTTCAATCCATGACAGTGCCCGCCCTATGCTTGAGGTAAGAGTTTTGGGGGACTCCACAGTAAATCCTTACTTTGCAGTTGACTGTTGCAGTCATCTTGGGGTTATTTTTTATTCTGTGCAATTGGTGTTTTGAGACTGATTTTCTTGAAAGCTGTAGATCCAGCCACAGATTTTGTTGTTGCTGCTGTTAAAACAACAAGAAATCTAACTAACAAAGGAAGAGAACTACACTGTCAGTCTGTATAACACAATAATGGGATTATGTTATTAATTTAATAGTAAAGGTAAGTTTCTTTCTGTGTGGAGTTTAAGCATCACATAAACAGTATTCCTTCCCCAGTACTAACCCTTCTTTGTACTTGGGCCCCTTCTTTGAATCTTTATGGTGCATGGATTTTCAGTCCTTTTCTATGTGAAATAGCCTTATTTAGGCTTGGAGTGTGGGAGGAACCAGTGATCCTCACATAATAGATCTAAAATAGCAGGGCATCTGTAGTCTCCAACACTTTAACATAAAGTATTATTCTCATTTTACTGAAGGGAAGCTAATCTGAAGAGCTGTATTCGCTGTGTCATCTTGAGTGGGGAAGAAGCTGGGAACAGGATACAGGTCTCCTTTGTTGGAATGCTGTGCTTTCTTCTTTACACCAGCTTACCTTGGAAGGGAGTCTGGCTGGGCTTTGCTACATCTTAAAATCCTGCTATTTGATTTATGTCAGAACTATTATCCTCTAAAATTTGTTCATTCCTTCCCTGCGTTCCACTTCTCATGAAATGTGTCAAAATTGTGGGTAAGGCAGTTGTTGATGTTAGCCCTCATATGCTGCTGGGAATTTCTGCTTTTTTTTTTCTTCATGCAAAATGTCTCCAGTGATTTCAGTCCTTAAACTGCAGAATTTCCACATCTTTTAGGCAAGTCAATAGGTAAGCCAAACACGAGGTGTCCCCAGTAGTCACAACCAACCCCAATATCAAGGTAATGGTGAACTCTGGGTTGACCTTGAGTTTATAAATGTGCTGAAGCAGAGCTTTAGCTGTTGACTTTGTTACACTGTCCATTTGACTTGTGTTGTGCCTGATGTGCTTGTTAAGTCTGAAACAGACTGAATTTCAAGAGTGCTCTTAGTTGAAGAGATAAACATTTGTGCTGAGTAAAGGAGATGTCATGTTGCCTCTAGGGTGCTGGTCTTTAAAGTGAATGGAATTTTGTTTTGCTTTGTTTTATTATGATTAGAAAACTAGGAAGACTGATTATGGCACAGATCAGCTGCAGCCTCAGGCCAGTGCTTCTGGTGGTGGTGGTGGTAGTTTTGGCAGCCCACACACCACCTCCTTGCTTTTGGTGGTGCATCTGTTTGTGAGGCTGTATGGTAAATAGAACTGGGAGCTTTTGTGGTTTAAATATAACCAGGTCACTATTTCTTCCTCTAGTTACCACCACAAAAGACACGAAGGATTATGTTTACCCAGATCTCTTCCCAATCTGGTTCACAGCAGTGTCTCAGAAGTTACTGTGGCATGTGAACAAACAGTGACTGGTTGAGGATGGACTTGCTTTAATCACCCCTGCTGCCAACTATACTTTCAATATTTTCTGCATGCAGTATAGCTCCTTTAAAACTTCTCCCCAGTTCCTGAAGTAGTGTAAGGATTTCAAATTCCAGTTGTTTGGGAGCTGAGCTAATTTTGATTACTTTATCAGTCATGGTCTTACTGCGGTGATTGCGACTGAATGCTTCTGTCTAGAAACAAGAGCCTAGAAAAAAAACAACCTCTGAAATCTCTGTTAGGTTTGGTTACTTCCTTGTTATTTACATGCATGTCAGGTTGTAGGTGGGTTTGTTTACAGCTTGTGTTTCCATATTGTGCTTGGGGATTGTTCTCATGTCCACTGAAATCAGATAGGAATGTTTTCCCTATGTGTATCCCTTATCACCTTCCTCCCCAAATTTCATTCATGGAAAGTGATTACTTTTGTGTTCAGAAATCATCTGATGTTATTCAGACTTCTAAACATGCAATTGCAGTGAAAAGGGAATATCTTTTCCCTGAGATTTCCTGTTTCATGTGTATGCATTTATGTGAATGCTGATCACCTGTAAAAAGCTGCCTTTGCTTCTGCAGTAGTTGCCTTTGTCTTTAACTAACAGTATTTTATTATCTCTGGTATTCTCTAGTTATGTAGGAGATGTCGGTACCTGTAGGAAATGCTACAAGTAATTAATTAGACAAAGCTTTCTGTGCATGCTAAGGAAGGTAAGTGTTTTTTGACAAGCCTGTAGTGTTTTAGTACAATTTGGTCTTTTCTGCCTGTCTGTGGAACAAAGAATATGAGTGCATACTTCAGCTCTCAGAAGTCACAAATTACCTACATCTTGCTTGTCAGATTTTGAAGGTTCATCCCTCTTTTGATGCAATAATACCTCTGAATAGAGCACTTAAAATGGTGTATCAGAAGTACTGATTCTGTACCCAGTGCTGGTGGGTAGCGAATGAAAATGCCCAGTCTGACTTCGTCATTCATGGTCAAGAATGCAATACTGAAGAAATGGAAACAAACATCAGTCTATGTGGTGCACACCAACTTGCTACAGATTGTAAAACTGTTTTCTACTGTAGTAACTCAAGGTATTGCCCCTCTCTGTGATGTTACAGATTGTTTTTATCTGGTTGTTTGAAAAGCTCACCTACCTTTTAAAAAGTATGCTTTCCTTTGTGACTTGCACACTGCAGGTTTTAGGTATAGGTTGCTTCCTAAGTTTCTCATAAGTTAGTAAGGTATTGGAAAATGATTGAAGAGTTTCACAACAAAATATTATATTCATTTAGGTTACTTGTGCCTATTGATATATACTTTTAAATAAACAAGTTTTTAATAGAAATTTGGTTTTGGACATTATCTCAATCATCATTTACAAACCCTTATGGATGCCTGATTCATGGGTGGCTTATAATCAGAGTTTGGCCTTAGGAAGTCATGAGTACTTTCAAGCTGGAATAACAGGAAAAAGCAGGTATAAAATAAGTTGGATTCTGAGACTTCCTACACCTTTAGACATGACTAACTTGCATTAAGTGCAAGACACAGAATTGTTTGTAAGACTTCAAGTGATTTACACTGGAATAAATTTGCCAAAATCTGTCCCAAACTATCTTGCCATATTGCCCCTTAGTTCTTTTTGTATAAACTGTTTCAAAGAAATTTTTCCTCTAATAAAACCAATTTTGAAATATATTTAGAGAGTGTTCTAAAGCTGTTGTTCCAATGAAGCTCACTGTTATTTTACAGGATCTTAACCACTTTGGAGAGAATTTTGTAGTTTAAAGATGCATATTTGTAGCTCCTATGATACAAATATCATTCATGGAAAATGCTGTGAGTAGCAGGTAGTGTGTCCAAGAGAAAGGTGTGCATGCTGTATGGAACCAAGTTTGTTATTTCAGATGTAATGCGTGAGAGCAGTATCCAACAGCACCCACAGATGCACAGGGGCAGTAGCCTTGATGAATCAAGTTGGCTCTTTCAGAGCACTTTGGATGGCTGCCCATGGGACACTCACAGATGTTTTATAAATCCACACAAAAGCCATGAACAGAGGAAAATAATTAGATTTGTCACCACCTGCTTTTTCTGTCCTATTTCTCAGTTTAGGTTTTAAAATCTCTATTCAGAATATGAGACACTGAAAGGTAGATGGGGAAACATGTCTCCAAGTGTGCTTTAGATAGTAGTGTGCCTGGCAGTGACCTGTAGGATCCATCCAACAGGTTGTCTTTTATCTGGACTTCTGTAAGGCCTTTGACGTGGTACCCCACAACATCCTGCTCTAAATTGGAGAGATTTATGTGATAGCTGGATTGTCCGGTGGATGAGGAATTGGTTTTATGTTCACATCCAGAGGGTCAATAGCTCAATGTCCAGGTGGAAACCAGTCACGAGTGGTGGCCCTCAGAGGTCTGTATTGGAACCACTGCTGTTTAATGTCTTCATCAATGACATAGAGGGATTGAGTGCACCCTCAGCACATTTACAGATGACAAAAATTTTTATTCCAGTTGCTCAAAGTAAAGTACGTAAAGGTAAATCTTGTCAATCTTAGCAGAAGAATATGGTTGCAGGTCCATTGAGGTGTTTGTCTCTGGATTTTTCAGGTGTTTAACCTTGTTCTGGGGGTGGTTATATGGAGGTCAATGTGGGCCCAAACTAAATAGACTGTTGATGTGGATTGTGCAGCAGCTTGAAAACAACTGCATCTCATTCTGGAAAGTGTAGGCTGTGGTGGACAATCATATCCAAGCAGCTGAACTTGGAAGCATTCATAGTCTTCTCCTCATTTCTCCCCACAACCACAGGTTTAAATGCTGGTAGAAGGAAGAATGCTTCCTATGCTGCATTGGGCAGTAGTTTCTGTTTGCAATGCAGGGAGGAGAACAGTGTGAGTCCTGGGAGAGGGAGGGGTACTGAGTTCTTGTCAGACAGGTGCTCAGACCCTGTCCCAGAGAGAGGTGTCATCCCCAAAGAGAGGCAGGGATGGATAGGCTTTCTGTGGGTCTCCATGTGGAAAGTCCACATCAGGACTGCATGTCGTTGGGTCTGGCAAATGATGTGTCACAGATTCAGACTGGAAGTCAGCAAGACTGACTGTGAGGGTTAGTAATTGCTGGAATATATTTCCAGAGGTAAAGGTGGGTTTTCTCTTTCCCATTTTTGTTTGGAAGTTGATTGAGGTAAGGCTGAGTTATAGCTGTCTTTAAGCTTTGCATTTTAGAGACAGAGCATTTCACAGTCCTTGGTCTGCCTGAGACACTTGGAGGTGCCAGTTGTGGTGACTGTTGTGAGCATTACAGACACCTGTCCATCAGTCAGGAAATGGACTGAAACCAGCAGCTTCTTTCTCACAGTCCACCACACATTAGTCAGTTACCAGTAATTTTGCTGTTGCTCTTGACCTGCACCAGAGGTTTGATCTAGTAAATGTATGAATCCCATTACCAGTTGCCTGTGGTTGTGAAGTCCTTTGGCATTTATTTATTTATAGCATTATCATTGTCAGACTGACTCCTGCTGTGTCACAGGAAGCTTTGTATGCTGCACTCCTCTGGTAGACATCATAACGATCAGAGTGATGTAGATTTTAAATCAACAAGAGTTTATGTGGGCATGCCTGTACTGTCCCCTGCCACAGAAGCTCTCTGTTGTTCACGGTTAATGAGGAACTGCATTAAGAGTAGCTTTTTGCGTGTGTGCTGCCTCTGTATGCGTGCCAGTTTTCTTTCTTTGTTTTCTGTGGCTACAGAATATTTGTTTGGTTTTTATTTTCAGTATGCTGATTTTTCCCCCTTCATTCTGCAGAGTTAACCAGAGCACCCTAAGAGGACTGCTATCTGTTTTTTCTTTGTATTCTGATGCCATTAACAATATTGTCTTCATCTAGTACGTGCTGTCTCTGGAGCAGTGGTTTTCCCCTCTTTTTTTCCCGAATTTGACTACCTAAATAAGTGTTGATATGGTAGGTGGGTGGAGGGATGAGGGAGGCAGAGAAAAGCTGGTTGCTGACTGAACTACTGTGTGTGGTTTTGAGCACCACAATATAAAAAAGACATTAAGCTATTGGAGACTGTCCAAAGAAGGGCCATGAGGATGGTGAAGGGCCTTAAGGGATAGCCTTATGAGGAACAGTTGAGGTCACTTGCTCTCTTCAGCCTGGAGAAGAGGAGACTCAGGGTAGACCTCTTTGTGGTCTTCAGCATCCTCACAAGGGGAAGTGGAGGTGCAAGTACTGATCTCTTCACTCTCATGACCAGTGACAGGACTTGAGGAAACAGCAGGAAGCTAAGTCAGGGTAGGTTTAGGTTAGTTTTCAGGAAAAAGTTTTTCACCCAGAGGGTGGTTGGGCCCTGGAACAGGCTCCTAGGGAAGTGGGCACAGCACTAAACCTGAGTTCAAACTCTCAGGGCATATGGTGTAACTCTTGGGGTGTACTGTACAGGACTGGGAGTTGGACTGAATGATCCTGATTGGTCCCTTCCAACTTGGCACAATCTATGTTTCTATAATCTTTTTTGTCTAGTCTATCAGCTTATGCAGCCAGCACAACTTAAATTAACCGCGTCTTTGGAAACAAAGAACTTCTCAGCCAGGTTGTCTTATAAAAAATTTTAGATACTTTTTTCCCTTTCAAATTCCAAAATTTTTATCTGAATAGAAGTAGGGTTTCAAAGACTCAGTATCTAAGAAGCTGAACTGAAAGGGAACAACAAAGTTAAAAAGCTCTGTGATGATCTTTTAGAAAAATCTTTCATACTCCCTGAGTAAACAGTCAAATGCATTAATAGAATACAGGCAATGAAAAGATGCCGTAACTGGAACAGAACCAGTAAGTGTGAGGAATAGAAGTTGTAGAAAAATAAGGATGCTGTGGAGAAGATGTATGACTTCTCTGCACCAGATTTATCACTGCTGAATGCTGTGATATACCTGTTTTATAAGGTATTAAGGATGAGAAGCTTGCCTCTGGAGAAATCACAAGAGGAAGTGGTGAATCAAGATTATGAATTAAAATAAAGTGTACAACTGGCTGCTAAATCCAGACCTTTGGAAGAAAGTGAAGAACTAAATGACTGAACACCTATCAAAAACTGAGAAATGTTTATAAGATCTAATGATCATAGCCTGAAGATCTGGTATAGATAATGGATTCATACCAGCTTGCATTAAGATCTGGAATCTTGCTTCATATTTTGCAAGCCTGGCTGTATGTTGTAAGTCTTAATGAAGTTTTAGCTGAGATTGATAATCTTGCATGTTTACCCATGATCTTTAAACTATACGTGTGTGCTTTTTTTAGAAATGGAAAGCAAAGTCAGCTGTTTTAGAAGAACTGAATTGGTAGCTCTGGCACAATGCAAGTAATCTGGTTAGCACAGTTTGTGGATTGCATTTTTGCAGCTATTTAGGTTCTGACTATAGAAGCCTATAATATCTGCTGTTAGAGCTTAATGTGATAACTTTGGCCAGGGAACTTTGGCCATATCTCCTTTAAGTTTTCTAATTCTTTCCTTCTATCACAAGTTTGGGGAAACTTCTTTCTGTCATGGCTACACTTTCTGGATTGACTTAATATTTTTATGTGTGTTTATAACAGGAATTACCCCTCATTTCCCCAGCTGATAACTTTGGAAGTGCTGAAAGCTGCTTTAGTGATTTGTTTTGTAGTCATAGATTCATAGAATGGCTTGGGTTGGAAGGGAATTTAGAAACCATCTATTCCAACCCTCTGCTGTGCATAGGGACACCTTCTACTCTGCCAGGTTGCTCAGAGCCCCATCCAGCCTGACCTTGAACACCTCCAGGGATGGGGCATCCACAACTTATCTGGGCAATCTGTTCCTGTGTCTCACCCTCACAGTAAAGAATTTTTTCCTAACATCTAATCTAAACCTACTCTCTTTCAGTTTGAAGACATTTTCCCTTGTCCTATCACTACACGCTCTTATAAGAAGTCCCTCTCCATTTTTCCTGTAGGCTTCCGTCATGGACTGGAAGGCCACAATTAAGATACCCCAAAGCTTTCTCTTTACCGGGCTGAACAATCCCAATTCTCTTAGCGTTCTCTTCTAGGAGAGGTGCTCCATCCCTTTGAACATCTTAGTTGCCCCTCCTCTGGACTCACTCCAGCAGGTCTGTGCCCTTCTTGTGTTGAGGCTCCAGAGCTGGATGCAGCACTCCAGGTGGGGTCTCAGCACAGCAGAGCAAAGGGGCAGAATCCCCACCCTTGCCCTGCAGGCCACGCTGCTTTGGAGGCAGCTCTGGATGCTGTTGGTTTTCTGGGCTGTGAGTGCACATGGCTGGGTCATGTTGAACTTCTTATCCACCAGCACTCCCAAGTCCTTCTAGGCAGGGCTGCCCTTGATCTGTTCACCCCTCACTCTCTGAAGACTATACTCACACAAATAGTAGTCCAGAAAGCATTTGTCTGGACTCAAAGGCATATCACTGCTTAACGTGAAATAACTGAAAAGGGAAATACTGGGAAACCCATCAGCTGTATTTTTTTTTTTTCTTAAACAAAACAAAAACTTATGTTTATTCTGGAGAGATGCTGCTCAGGAAGTGAAAACAGGCAATCTGTTAAAACTGTATTGCAATACTGGATAGCATGCAGAAGTCTTGAACTGTAGGAGGCCTTTCATATATAATTAAATTGCATCTTGATGACATGCAAGTGAAGGCCCTACTGGGTATGACTGGGCAACGTGTTCTCTGTGCAGGCTCTGTTGTCATTGAGATCCAACCCAAACACTTATGGGAACTGTTAAAGAGGTAGACGGCAAGACAGCCCTCAAAATCAGAGGTGCTAATATCATATAGCAAGGTCATGGTTGTTGCATAAAGACCAGCTCTACAAATTAACAATTTAATCAAGTTGGACTGTTGCATTTCCATCCATAGCACTAAACTCATGTATCACCAGTGCTAGAAGCTGCTGGTTTTCAGCCACTGTGCTAACTTCAAGAGAAAGTGTACCAGCACTTCTTCTAACAAAAAAATTCAACTTTCCTCTGTGATGTTTCACTGTCTTTTCATGGTAAGGGTTTCCCCTCATGAGATGTTTCAGAAGACCATGCTGAGCAAAACAGCTACCATTTTTCTTTCAGGTGTAGCGGCACCAGACGATTCTAGTTTGAAGTAATGCCCTGTCTGGCATTGATTCTGCTTGTGAAGTTGGGAGTTCTGACTAATTTTTCAAATGCTACCCCAGTAACCCACTAAGAAGCCACCAGCACAAAGCAGCTTTTAAAGTGTGTCAGGCCAGGCTTTCATGATGGGGTACCGCTGGGAGAGGCTGCTGTATTGATGCACATAATTAGTTCAGTTTGACTTGCTCATCACACACGAGCTGTGTCGAGGGAAGCACGTTCCTGTCATGGCAGGTGGTAGGGAGGAGAGGATTAGGACTGCTTGGAGCTTTCAATGGTGAGCTGTTCGCTTGAGGAATGTTGAGACCAGTAAATGTCTGGTGTTTCTAATTGCTTGATTATGGTGTTTACCAGAAAAGGACAAGTGCTCTGACCTGCCTCTGCAGAGGACATGATGTGGAATGTGTTAACCCATGCTTCTAATCACAGATTCATAGAATGGTTTGGGTTGAAAGGGACCTTAAAGATCATCTAGTTCCAACCCTCCTGCCATGGATGGGCAGGAACACTTTCTACTAGACCATCCAACCTGGCCTTAAACATTTCCAGGGATGGCAAATCCACAACTTCTCTGGGTAACCTGTTCTAGCGTCTCATCACCTTTGCAGTAAAGGATTTATTTCTAGTATCTAATCTAAACTTGCTGTCTCTCAGATTGAAGCCATTGCCCTTTGTCCTGTCATTATGTGCCCTAGTAAAAAGTAATGTGAGCGTATTCCAGAGGTGTAGTGATCATGATTCAGCATTCCCTTAAAGAGAGAGGCAGTTGGGATATATTGTTTTATTTTAGTACTCAGGGACCCCCTTGAGGGTTCAGGGATCAAGTGTGATTGGTAATGCTCAAATATGCCCTGACATGCCCAAAAGCTTGAATAAGTCATGTAGTCAAGGCAGACTAACAAAGGCCTTCCTCTCGGCTGAAGTCCTTTAAATACTCTTGGTGTGTCCTAAAGGAGATAAACCACAATTTAATACAAACTCATTAGTGTTTTCTCCCACTCTGTATTCCTTCATATGAGACTGGAATTCAGGATTAGAATTAGGAATAATAACCACAGCTCTGTGCGATTAAAATAAAATCCCTAAATTTTCAACATTTGCCTCCTTTAATTTTAGAGAGGATAGATGGGGAAGGAGGGTTTAAACAGGACACTTCATATTTGTGATTGGCACTTTCCAGCCTTAAGGGGCTTTTCAGAAGTATCATTGAGACTACTTCCTTAAGAAAGCCATGAAGCAGCGTTGTAAAAAACTCTGATATTGTATTATTCCTGATGGCACAAATGAAATGTATGAATTCTTATGCAGGACTATCCTGTTTGCTGCTGTTCATATTGTTCATGTAATTGCAATTTTGTTTATAATAGTTTTCGAAGCCAAATCTGAGTGTGTTTGCTAAAGTCAATTAGTGGTTATCCTCGGCTGAAACACAAATGCATTTTCTGTGAGTCATTAATAAAATCAGCACTAATGGTGATTGCTACGGAAAGTAACTGAAAGGACAAACAAACGGTTGAACGGTTTTCAGTTTAGCAGGTTCAGTTTGGTGCATTACTGGACTAAACCCTTTATAAACTCTCATTGGTTTGGCTTGAGGAAGCTTTGTGCCGGCTGTTTCCCACTTTAGCTTTTTTGCTGAAATGCCCCTAAACAAAAATAAGCCCTCCTGTCCTCATCTGTTGATGCGACGACTCAAATTAACACATGGTTTTTGACTAACCTGAAAGAACTTGCCAGGTGCTGGAGGTTTTCTATTTGCATCTTGGTTCACAAATATAAGTTTAGGGTTTTATGTTTAAAAAAAATTTCTTGGAAATCGTTGATGGTATCTTTTCATAAATTTAAATAGAGAAGTTTAATGCCAAAAATACAATACTGCTCTTTTTAAACTTTTTTTTTTACAGACCCTTCCCCCCACTCTCTGCCCTTAGAGAGCAGAAATTTTGTAATATGAAGTTCTTTCCCCCTCTGCTCAACTTTTAAAATCTGATACTCTAGATTCAGGCTTCCATTGCTAACTAGAACCTCAGAAATGTACAGCAGTAGCAGAGATGATGTTCTGAAAAACGTCTGTAAGAACATTACTTGGAAAACCCACTGAACTCGAAATAATGAGTAGCATTTTTAGTCCTTCTTATTCTCATGCAAGCTGTTTTGTGAGTGCTCATTTTATATAAGAATCACTGGACAGTTTCCTTTCACATATAAAACATACATTAGTATAATTAAGATGTAATCAAACTGATTATCATTCTCAATGACTTCAGAATATCTTTGATCATTGCCGAGGAGCAGCCATCTGTATAGGTGCTGCATTTGTCTTACAGTGCTTTTGGCACTTTATCCTATTCAGAGCTGAAATAATTCTTGGTATTGTGCAATTGAATTTGTGTGTGCTCTGCAAAGGTCCTGTTTTCAGTCATTGACCCATTAGTTGGCATTTGGCACTTGGAGATATGTCATTCTGCTACTGCAAAATTCTACAAGTTCTACCAAAAAACCCCAAATGCCAGTTTTTACAAGTTTAGTTACAATGAAGTTGGAGTTTTTAAAATAATTCTATTATTTTAAAATAATTCTATTTTAAAATAATTCTATTCAAGTAGAATAGAGGCAGAGTTTTCCTTATACTGGACTGTTGTGTTCCTGAGCACTGAATGAAATACTAGATTTAATAACAAAGATTTAATTATCTTTTTTAACAGCTAATGATATTGGAAAAGTCTCGTTCTTTAGTCTTACTGACTTTTCCAAATGTGACATAGCTGTTCAGTTTCCAACCTTGGCAGATCAACCTCTAAAATAATTAGAAAATTGAATATTGACAGAATTCCATTAATACCTTATTGACTGTAGTGGAAAGCTTCTGCATGCACCTGAAATCTGGTTTAATCCCTTGATATTCGCTACAGCAGAACTGACTTATTATTTCCAGAATCTGTGATGAAATTGCACCAGTGTTGTTGTTGTTTCTCAAATAACAGTGAATTTTAGAAATTTTACTTAACTCTCCCTTGTTTCAACTTTGGCAATCTTGAAATCTTAATACTCGCCCTAGTTTTGTTAGCTCTCACTGTATCCGTTTAACTTCAGCACTCAGTTTCAGGGCCTATGAGAGAAATCTAGTTTTGGTGGTTACTCTGCTGAAACAGAAAACAAAAAAGTAAATTATATTTTATTTTACTGATTTTTTTGGGACAATATTAACTGGTTAAGTACACCAAAGGAAATGGAAGCACTGCTTTTATTCGATGGGGGCATCAGTTAGGATCATCATGTGAGTAATAAGCAAAAAGTCTGGGGTGTATGCGTGTGTGTTGGAAGGTAAGGGTGTTTGGTGGTAAAGGTGATTGATGGAGAAAGGAAAGTGAGCAGTGATTTCAAAGTAACAAGTCGAATGTAGTAGTGAATTGAGATAAGCAGAAAAATACTGTCTTCAGCATCTCATTGCCCTAGGAGCTTGGGTCTGTAACCATGCCATCTGTTTGGGATGTTATATTACCTAATAATATACATAGATTCTGTGTAATTGAAAAGACTGGATCAATAGATTTTAATTGGGTACTCTGAGGAAAAGCGTGTTTGGAGAGATAAAGCATGACTGACATAGCCGTTAGCTGAAGAAATGTTTGAATAACAGTATATATGCAAGAATATGCAATAAATAAAGAGGATGTATTACTTTGTATAGGATTTTAAATAGTGTTTTAAATAGTGTGTCTCTTTTCATCAGTTTTTATGCTTTGCAATCTTTTCCCTTTGTTTTGAATAAATACCGTGTTCTGAAATGAGTAGCTGCTCTGTAGCACCTAATTTAGTGTGTGTAGGTGAAGTGGCACAATACCTGTTTTGAATTGTTCTGTCCTTCCTTCACTGAGTAATTTCACACAGTTGTTATTCTTCGGGAATAAAGTGTCCTTAATATAAAAAGATGTAAATAAAACTACTGTATGGTTGACATAAAATTTGTATTTGTCTTTCTATTTTTATTAGTATGCAATTTTGGTTCAACCTGGGATATTGCATCTGCAACGGGATTCAGGTTTATTTAATGAAACTGCTTGGAGCATGTTGAAATTTTCACAAGAAGCTGGCTTCAACAGTCTTTGATTTAGCTTACTCTGTTGTAGTCTCTGTTCCAATGATTGTTGCCACCTAACATTTTATGCTTTGCAGTTCAAGAATGGCAAACAAACTGCTAGGTAAGAAAATAGTGGTGTTTCTGTCTTCTTCCATGCTAATACCCTATATTAAATGTAGGTAGCTGTTTGTTTGCTTGGCATAAACTGTAAAAGGTCCCTTTGGGACAGTTCTTCGATGGTACCTTCAGGGTATGTGCACAGGAAAGACAGTAGTGTCTTGGGGCACAGATATACAAATATTATGATCCTGGGTAGTGTTTTTTGTTTTTTTTTTTTCCAAAAAGAGTCACAAACAGCAGGGTTTAGCAATTTGGTGTTTTCCTATTGCTGATATGTTAAAAAAAGAGAAAGTCTATACAGCATGTGTGAGGAAGATCTTATTCCAGCAGTCAGCGTAGGAATATATACACAAAAAATCCCAAGTCTCATGTATGAATACTTGCCTCGTACGGTCTTGTGGTGGTGTTGTATTTCAAGTGTCGAATTATGATGAATGATATTTGATCCTTTTATTTTAATTATTATTTCAACCAAGAGAAACAAAACTAGATGGTAGGGTGGGATACTCAGGAGTTACCAGCTCTGCCCAAACTGTGTTTGGCTCAAAGTTGCTGAGAGTTTCACTGTTGATTTTTGTGGGAGATGGGTTAGGTCACTGCACAGTACTTTTGAAATCCCACCTCTAACTATTTCTGAGTTGAGTGTGTGATTATTTCCTCACAGGGAGGAGTCCATCACCACAGCCTTCCAAAAGCACAGGTGATATACATCAGTCAAAACACCAGATTCCAGTAACTTAAACCATCTCCTTTCTGAGAAGATTTATTAATAAAGCTAACAAGCTGAGGCTGAGCATTTGCAAGCACAGTGGTGAAAAGTGTGCTGTGGGCTTCACTGGAAGTTGTAAATGCTGAAGATGTCCAGGATCAGGCTTTGGATGAGCCATTTGGGACCATGTGTGGTCTCTCATGTGCTGGTTTCATGCTTGCTTGCAGTAGTTGGAACTAACCAGCCATGACAAAAAAAAGAACATTGCAGGTCTTAAATTTGTGCTGGTGCTACTTCTGCTTTTAGAGTGAACACGATCTGAAAGCCCCTCTGCACTCAGCCTGTGAAAAGCACTCAGCATGTGCCATAACTTCTGAAATCTGCGGAACAACTTGCGTCAGTGCCTGCTGGAGGAGCGAACCTTCTGGCATGCACTGCACTCCGCAGCTAACCCATCTCCTGCCCTCAATTTTCAATTTTTTAATGGTATGGAGTTGCTAGAGGTGATGGGGAAAGAATAGCATGTAAATTTACTTTCAGGTCTCAGGCCCTCATTTTACTGGAGTGACTCACTTGAAGTGATACTAGTGTCCAAGATAAACCTCTCAGATGTGTAATACAAATGCTTATTATGGTAATTAATCTGTCAATATAATTAATTATCCTTAGCTCAGCAGCATATCAATAGAAGTATTATTGCTACATTATCTTTTTAAATAAATGTGTCTATACAGGTTGTTTTGGATCAGCTTTTGGCTGTGGAGCCCTCCTGGTTTCCCACAGTGTTTCTGACTGTTACTCTCTGTTTCTGATTGTTTCCCACAATCTCTCTGACATAGTGGTGAAGTTTGTGCATCTTGCAGAAGTGTGTCATGGTGCTGGGGTCAGGATCTCTTATAGAAGGGCTTGGTCTTTGTGCAACGGCCAGTGAAGAAACAAAGTGTGTGTAGGGGAAAAATTGAGGGGTTTCTGAGCCAGCAAAGCAAAGGGGTTGTAGATCATGCTGCCTCAAGTAGCTACACACTTGAGCAGTGAAAATTCCTCTTCTTCCTCAGCTGGCAAATAAAATGCCTGGTAGGTGCAGATTGTGTTTCACTTTGTTGGCAAAGGATCTCTTGTACATAAAAGTGTGACTTTCCATGTGTGGTGTTGAACATGTGGGATTATTACAGGAGTGTGTATCATTACAAAAGGATAGATTAAGGCGTATTTTAAAATGATCCTTTTGCTTGAATTCTTATCTTTGTAAGTGCATCTGAAAAATTCATAACTCAGCATCTGAGATAATTCAAAAGAGTTCCAGTGAATAATGTAGTTTTTGTGTGTCTGAGCTGCAGATTGTATTCTTGGAAGTCCTATTTGAGAAGTCAGCTAAATGTGTTTTCAGAAGTGTTCTATTTCTTAACAGTCATAGGAGCAAAGAAAACTTCGAAAATAAAATGACAGTTGAAATGAGCATTGACAATGCAAGGCAGTAGTGTAGGATTATAGATATGTTGTTTTAAATATATCCAGTAACATTTTTAATGCATCAGAAATGGTTATCTAACTTCCCTACTTGATCTTGTAAACTTATGATAGCTGACATAAGAGAGGCTAACTTTGTGGAAGAAAAGTATGAGTTTTATCGTTGTCCTTGAGGGTTCCAAAAATAAAAAAACAAAATCCATACCACAAAAATGTTTCTTCTTTAAAATACATTTTGTTTGGTTTATCAACTGGGTAAAGAAAAATGATTGTGTGAGTTTAAAAGAAACTACACATCACAATTTCAGGTTGTAACATCTGTTCAGAGAAAGGGAAGGGCAGGAGAAGATGTAACTTCATTTTCCTAGAAATGTAAGAACAATTATGCTTTCAGAAAGGAGTTTAGATCTTTTTAGTAAAGATGCTCCTTTTTTTAAAAGCTCACTATTGAGCCTTGGGAGAAGCATGACTAAGCTATATGCTGGTGTCCTAGAAATGTGAAAGCAAGTGTTTTAAAACCTGACTGTATAGATATGATCTCTGCTTGTCTGAATAATGGTGTTGCTTCCTCAAAATCATTAATATTCCACCAGTCTAGAGCAGGATTTTTGCTGTGCTGGATAAATGTGTTTAACACAAATCTTTTCTTCTCATACCTCTTTTGCTTCTTTACACAGGGAATGAAGTATCTGTGCATTCCTGCTGCTGACTCACCCTCGCAGAACTTGTAAGTATTTTTTAAAAATAAATCACAAAACCCCAGAAATCCCATGGTACCATGATGCCTATTCAAAAATTTGCTGAAATCTCTGATTCTGATCTCTAATTAGTATTACACAAATGTGGGGTTTAATCCGTTAAGAAAACACAGTAACACTTCATTTCACCCTGCTTTTTGAGTGTGTTTGTCGGAGGCTCAGTATGTAAACAATCTTCATTTGTGGCCTTAAACTTCAGGAATTCCTTAGTGAGTCTGGGCCTAATTCAGTCACAGTTTATTCTAGCCGCTATTTTTGTAAATCTTTGTGTTTTGCTCCTCATTTTTTTTTTCAGTGCAGCCATTAACAAAACAAAATATTTGAAAGAGGTTTGAAGCCTGGTACCTCAATGGTTGAAATAAATTCCTCACAGTGGGCCTTCAAAACAAAATCCCTGTGTGCAAACTACCCCTGCAGCTATTTGCTGGGGACTTCTTGAACCTGCTTCAGAAGTCCCTGCTGCTCTTAGAATAAGATGGCATGGCAGGGAGTTTTCTGCCCTGCAGTGACTCTCACCTTGAGGACATAGGTGCTGCAACTAGGGTGTCCAAGCTTTGCTGTTTCTCATCTCTGCTAAAGTGCACGTAATGCTTATTGACTTACCCCTGGTTTTAACTGAGCATAGCAAGTCTTGATTCCAAAGAGAAATCAAAAGAACTTGGATGATGACCAGCTCTTTTCTTCTAGAGCTCACTGTTTATGTTGGGGAGAGCTGAGTGGGGATTTCTGCCATAACCTGCTACCAGGTTTTGGTAGAGAAACAAGTAGTGGAAAGAGGCCTGGTAGGTACAGAAGGAAGTGCAGCACTGCTTTTTTCTTGTATCACAGCAATATTCCAGCTCATGCTTTTGGGGGATATTTTTAGAGCATGTGTTTCTCATATTCTAGAAAGATTCCAGTGTGGCACTTGATGTGTGATGGTTTGCCTTTTCATTCTGCATTTCTGTCACGATTTTAGGGGAAGGGAAAAAAAAGAGCACCACACCCCACCCGCAATAAAAAAACACCCTAATCCCCTAAATTTCAGGTCTGTAATGAGAAGGCAGATACTAACTGACTTTGTCATGGACAGCTTCCATGGCATTAATATTTAGAATAAAAATAAATAAAGAAATACCCCTTTGGGAAGGAAAGGTAATATGAGATGTGTGGAAAACATTCACATGTCATTAATAGTTCAATAGCATTTTGAGGTGTCTAGGATTTTTGACAATGTTTTCTAAATCTGCTTCCTTTGTTAATAAGAGATCAATTGGTAATGGAAAAAGAAAGGATAGCATTTATGATGAACAATAATCAATATACAATTCCCTCACTGCTAAATATCAAGGAGTTATATTGAAAAACCAGCTCCTGTGCTTGAGCTGTCTGGCACAGTACCAAGGCTCTAAAGGCTGCCGTAAGAAGATAGAATATTTGCATGAGTATTGTTTCTGTTATGCTGCAGGCATCTAAAGTACTTGCTTTGGTATCAGGCGGTTGCAAGCAAGCATCATTACTTCTAATACTGATACATTCTATCACTTAAAATAAAACTTGATGAGTAACTGATCTTTCTTCTTTGACTTTATGCAATCCAGGGCTTCAAGCAAAATCAAATCATGATGCTCACAAATAGCACCATTGCTTGCTTTGCATGCAGTCTTCTGAAAAGCAAGGGGAAGTTGTCTTTGTTCAGCCTTTGAGGACTGGATGCAGTCTTATCTAGGAGTGGTTAACCATACTGCCTATGCCCACTCTGGAGGGAGGGAACAGGAAAGGGAATTGGTCCTTCTGCAACATCTTTATGTGTCTACCTTCTTCCTCTGAAAGAGGGATTCTGGTGGTGTCAGGGAGAAAGAAACAATTAACCAAGCAGCATCCTATATTGCAGGTCCTTGTGTTCTCTTAGCAATTTCTTAGCTCTCCCTCAGGCACAAGTGATGGGGTGCACACTGCTCTCTTGTCTCTTTCTCAACAGCAAGGACCAACTGGAAGCCTTTTACCCACTGAACTTTGGGACTGTAAGTGCTTAATGCACTTCAGCTCACTTTTTCTGAAGGAAACCTCTGGTTTCTTGTGTGTATAATGCACATTTACTCCTAGAAAACTTGTTTAGTGGAGTTCTTTTCCTCACAGGGGTGACTTGCCAGGGAAATACAGCAGGGATTCCTGTTTTAGCATGTTGGTGTTCACTAAAGTATCTCAAAAGCTTTATTTTACTCCCCTGTTCTACCCCTAGCAAGCATAGAAAGAAAGCAATAGCTTTTCAGACTCAAGGTACTTCCTAGATGTTAAATCAATGTTTTCCCTTGTCTGTGAGAATTTTACCTTGGGCCAGTAACTGCTCCAGAAATGTCATCTTCTATAGAACTCATCACTAAGAAGTTATTTCTATAGAAATAAAATCTTCCCTTCCTGCCCTGTTCCAGTTAATTGTCTTTGGTTGCGTGTTTCTAAGGAATTAACCTCCAACAGTCAGGTGGTTAGTGGTGATTATACAGAAGCCAGATGACCTGTTAAGAGGAGAAAATTTTGGTTGATACTTTTTCTTTTACACCACCAAAGAAAAGAAACAATGAGATGCTTTGTCCTATCTGATTTGGATGCTGTCTTTTAAACCTTTATAAATATTAGTAGAAGTCCAGCTAACAACAAATGAACATATAGCTCTGGTATCATAACTCTGCTCTTGGTCTAGTTTTGAATTATGCAGCGTGCTAATGTGTAAGTTTAGATAACTTTTACAACATCCTGGTAGGGGCGTTGTACTGGTGGTGGTTCTTCCTGTGGTGTTTTCCCACTGTGAAGATGATGCAGTTCAGGACCCATCTTTCAGCTGGGAGATGTAAGAGCCAGATAGCGTGTAATAAATTGTCATGAAGTCCAACAAATGTGCTGCAATTCAACACATTTGTCAAGTGCTTTCCTGTTAGACATGAGAGTCAACTGTTTTGTGGTTAATGTAAGACTTACTATTCTCCTTTGTGTCTGGCACTTGCCACACAGCTAACTGGTCTTCAATGTTAGTTTTCATCTGAACATGATTTTACCATAACTTTGAAAATGACTTTAGGCAGCTGTGTCTGCTGGCTCCAGGAGAGACCCTGATGCCATAGGTTTGTGGAGGAGTACATACTTCCTTTTCTCTGGCTCAAGGTGAGGAGGGGCCAGGGTGCTATAGAGCAGCACTAATTATAGATGTGACTATTTCTCTTCTCATTTTCATGAATGCCTGTAAACACACTTGAAAGCACATCAGCAGGCTGTGCATCAGCAGTGAGGAAGGGTGAAGAAAACTGGGCAAATGGAGTTCAAGGTGTTTAGTACCTCGCAATGGTGTTATGCTTAGTCATGTATTTTTCAAACCAGAGTGTTGGAAGTGTCTTACCAAAATTTGTGCGAGATCATTGAAATGAATTCACTGGTGCATGAAGCTGCCCTCCTGGCCAGATTTTCTAGAGAGAAAGAGAAAAGATGAGAAGATTAGATTGTCAATATAGACCTAAGCAAGCTGCATCTGAGAGAATGCTTTCAATCTCAGCTAAGCTCATCATTGTGCAATAGCAAAGCCTCTTGCACACATAGCCAGAGCTCTCACTTGTCCGCTGCTTATGTGAAACCTGTTGTGCTCCCCTGGCAGACTTGAGCACCATGATTTGTTAGAACTCAGCCAGTGACAGTGTTTTGGCGTGGCAGTCCGGGCCCACATGCATTTGTAAGGCTTGGTATTCACTTACACCACATACTTCATCATACTTTATGTTGAGAAACATAAAACCCTGAGTTGATCTGCCGTCTAAAGCTTGGGATTGCATTGTGCCTTGAGATTTCCTAAATAAGCTGCTTGGGTCTTCTCTAGCTGTTTTTTCTATGCTATATCCAGTTATGCAGGAAATGCATTGGAGAGGGAGTCCCAGGCTTTGGGATCTTCTTTTTGTTTATTCCAGTTAGGTATTGTTGCCTTTGCAAGTTCTGCAGGCAGTGACACTCTGTTGCATCAGTGTTGTCCTTCAGGTCAGGAGTGTTTACAGTATCAGCAGCTGCACTGTTAGGCAGGAAGGGAAGCTTCCTTTTATGTGGGTATTCCTGATTTTTGTGTGGCTGCTGGTGCTGGGCTGAGGTTTTTTTCTTTTACCCTTGTGGTATAATATTCACCCAGAAAGGGGAAACATCTTGAATACAGGACGTTGTGTTTCATGGGTGTTGAGCGCAATGTGCTTTCAGGTTTGCCCTTGCCAACAGGCCTGGTAATGACTGTCCCCTAAAAACCTCTTTCCTCTGCCTGTGTTGCCCACATTGCTACTGCTTCTGAGCTTGAATTGCAAGAGCACTCAAAGGCCACAGGGAACTCCAGCTCTGTCGAACTAAGAGGTGCTGCTTGCAACTGTGGTAAACTGCAGGCAGCGCCAAAGGCTTCGCAGTCGGATAGGAGGGGTGAGGAACTTGGAACTGGGATGCAAAGAGGCACTGCTGCATAGTCACTCAGATGATGGCACACAGCTGCCCACTCACTATCCTTCACTATGCCCCACTTAAAATGAAAGGGCTAAGTGTAAAGGATAATAAGATTAGAAACCCTAAAGTTTGCAAACGGAATCTTCTCAACATTTTCTCCTCTGCTGCTTTAAAAAGGGCGGGCTGTAGGCCAACACCCTGAATATGGGCAGAAGGGTTACTGCTGTCTGAAAGGAGAAGACTGGGCGGAACTGGAGAAAACAGGGCTTGAATTGAGCGTTTTTTTATAGCAGAGACAAAAGGGAATGATTTCATATAGCCAAGCAGAAAGTCTTAATGTTTAGATATGCCCTAGCACATGGCTTGAAGAAGGAGGTAGAGTTAAAGTTAAGCATAAGTTTGGGTAGCAAGTAGTGTCTCTTTGTGAGAGATACTGTCTGGAGAGCTGCTCATGGAGTTGTGCTGAGTTCCATCTGACATCTGAGCACACCATGGACGTGTGAGGTCAAATCACTGCTTTAAAGAAAAATCAAACACAAACTGAAATGCAGACTTGAGAGTCATCAGAATAAAGTTTATCACACTGTAGCACCTAAAATACCAGTTTCTTACTTGGATAGAGTGGCGAATAACTTATGCCAGTGAGTTTTGTGTTTCATTGGCAGACAGTAACTTTTACTTTGTAAGACCTGTATTCAATTCTAAATTCTAGAAACAGCATGAAGTGAGCTTTCGGATATATTTCTCTCTTTCTAAGTAGCGATTTTACTAAATACAGCACTTTCTTTATCCCCCTTCTGCTTTTGTTTTCAGAGCAAGGCATTTCAGAGAGAGCATCAAATTTATCCATGAGTGCCGGCTCGCAGGTGAAGGCTGCTTAGTTCACTGGTACGTATACTGCTTGCTGAAAAAAGCTCTTTAAAGGTTTCTCTACTTGATTTGGATGTTCATAATTTTAATAAATTAGTGGTCATCTCCCCTCTGTAGCAAAATCCTCTTGGGCTGAACTGCCCCTTTATTCAAAAAGCTCCAGAAGATTTGATTTGCAAATGCTATTAAAGCCTTTTGCTAGACCTTTTGAGTCTCTAGGGTGGGCAGCTGCTTGGAGATGAAAGGAGCCCAAGAAATTCTTGTAGACCTTCCCTTATCGAACATTTTTGTAGGACTGATTTGACTAGGAGTGTTTTGGCTGGAGACATATTATTTATTTCCCATAATTTTAATCACTGTATTTCTAAAAATGATTTCCATAATCCTAATAATTTGATTTAACAGCTGTTTTGGTGACTTCAGAGTTGTTAAAAAGATGTCTGAACAGAAATTGATTTTTTTTCCCCTCTTTCTTTTCTTTAAATTGCTGAAGCATTTGTTAATAGCAAGACCCTGATTGGAGAGAGGCTCCTGGGACTGTAAAGAATAGAAAAGGAAATCCCACCCTGGGCTTTTTCTTGCTCTCCGCTATTGGTTGTGGTCTTTGTGCTATATGTCCAAGGGACGTATCTGAGTCTATATCTGGAATCAGAGTCATCTCATGATTTGAACACTGGACTCGTACACAGGCCCTGAGCATAAATCCTCACTTTGCTATTGACTCATGACAGGGCTGTGCAGGAGACATTTGGTCAGTCTTGGTGTGTGGAAAACAGGAATAAGTAGTCTGAATACTGACAGAGTTTTAAAAAATGTGTATTTAAATTTGTAAAGTATTTCAGAAACATAAAATTATGGAAGAGTCTGGTAACTATTTCTTTTTTACTGTGGTAAATATAACTCTAACACATTCTTTATACTCTCAGTATAAATAGTTCTGAGTTTGTCCAGTGTTGTCCAACCAGGCATAATGAATGATTCTTACTCTATCCCAGCTTTTCATCTGGAGAAACTGGAGTCCTGAGAGTTTAAGCTGCACAATGCAGTAGATAGCAGAAAGAGGAACTCAAGCAACCAGACATTTGTACCTCTTATTGGTTTAGATAAAGTTCATTTTGGTCCCATGAAATTGCAGCCTTTATTCTGTGGAGAGGAAACAGTCTTATTTCACTGCTCTGACCTATACAAACAGAAGAAAGAAAGTGGGTGATGTACTTCTGCCTTTTTAAAACCCAAATCTAACTTAGAATATGTGCACTGTCCCCTGCTTTTTTGACTACTTCATGCCTATTTCTTCCTTTTCAGTCTCATATGAATTACCATTGAAACCGCACTTTCTTGATCATGTAGATTTTTTTTCTGCTGCATTTGAAAAAGCAGCACAAGAACCATTTAACTCAAATATTATAATATTTCTTCCTCATAGCAAGCAACACAGCAGTGTGCTGTGATGTTGAGAAGTGATACTTTTAGCTGTGACAGGTGAAGTACAGCACTGCCTCAGTGTACTGCACCCCCTTTTCCATGCAGCCTTGCAGGTGTCTCCAGAAGTGTCACATTGGTGGTTGCCTACATCATGACCATCACAGACTTTGGCTGGGAAGATGCGCTGTCTGTTGTCCGCGCAGCGAGGTCCTGTGCCAATCCAAACATGGGCTTCCAGAGACAGCTACAGGAATTTGAAAAACATGATGTTGATCAGGTAAATGGAGTACAAAAGAGTGCTGTGAAACACAACTCCAAGTCAGATCGTGGGCTACTTCTCATTACTTTGTGGTCTGTGTGGTTTATCTGACTCCCTGTTTTTGCTTTGAGGGAATGGCTTCTTAGCCCAGCCTGCTCCACGAAGGACATACAGGTAGATCTGAAGGTATCAGGGAATGCTGGATGGGAGAAGCACAGCATCTAAACACCGCCTGCCCAACTGAGCTGTCAATCTCATGGTTGCTTCATTTGAGCTAAGACACAGTTCAAGATTAACACCTTTAGAGGGGTAAAAGGTTAAGGATAAGTTCTCAGAACATAGCAAAAAGGCTAACCTATAACTGCCAGTTGCATAAAAGTAGTGGATTACTCCCCCAACATATTCATTTGAAATAGTAAACAGGAAAGAAATTATCATCACAAATCTTTCCTGTCCAGGAGTTAAACTAAGTCCTCATTATGATTTGTGCATTGTGATCCCCCCTCCCACCTTCTGTGGCTAAGACTTAATAAGTTTTCTGGAGTTTAGGGCGGCCTCAGATCTGACCCTTTTTTTTCATATTAGCCTGTGAAGGTTTTGTATGACTAGGAGAATCAACAAAAGAGTAGGACTGCCAAAGGGGTTTCATAAAACAAAAATTAGTTTCTTAGTCCAAAAAAACCCCATCCTACGCAAAAGACCTGCTCCCTGTGGGTGATTGGTGACTTCCACTTATGCTACCAACCTACTGTGGCCGTCCCTTCCGTTTTCCATTGCTCAGCATGTTGTTGTTGTGTGGGCTTTTTTGCCTATTGTGCTTATTAAAAATAACAACAACAGAGGCAAACCAAAGTCAGAAAGCAAAATACATGAGACAAAGGATGTTGGTTTTTTTTTTTATTCCATCCCTGTCATTCTGCTGCAGAAAGCTCAGAGTTTAGAAATTACCATTTGTTTTGCATGATGCAGTTAGCAACTGTAAATATTTGCTTTTTTTTAATATTTAACTGAATGTTTCCTGGATTGTTTGGAACTGGTGTAAATGGTAGAATAACTGATTTTTAAGAGACAAAAGTCAGAGAGGGACTTTCCAGACTTGTCTCCTTCCTCCCTTACAGTCATTTCTATTCTAATTGGTTTGGTCTAACAGCATTGACAATTAAGGCTGTATGCAAATAGCCTGATAAAGACAGTAACGTCTCTCTTTTTTCATCCACCATGGACTGTGCATTCTGTCTTTATTCACTGAGGGGGAGGCAGTAGGTTGCAAAAAGAAGTATCCACCTGTATTCACTGGCTGGGCTGTAGTTTCTTACTGTCTCTTAAGAGCAACCACTTCCTTAGCAGGTGTCTGTTTACACACCTGATTTCAGTGGAATGATGCCATCTGCCAAGGGTGTGAACTTCTTTCAGATTTCGGCAGCATTTGGTGTTTTGCTGTGCCACTAAAGGATGATGATGGTATCCTGTGGGCTCTCTGGAATGTAGTCCTCTAGATCTTGGTCTTACAGGATGAGGTTTAGTCACTAAGGTCACGACATAGTTTGCACATGTTCCAAACTTCCACATGGTAGTCTGAGGCTTCAGATTTCCCTGACGACCTCTTCAAGGAATGGGAGGAAGTATCTATGTTGAGGTCTTGTCTCCCAATTACCTAGTAAATGATCTTTATGGATCAAGCTGTTCATGAGCCTCAAACAGGACAAAGCTATGAAGGTTAAGGTTTGGAAAATTAATGTTGTCCCCACTGGGACACAACAGTTGGAGTCTGTATTTACTAGCTGCTTCTGCAGCTAAGCTCAACAAAATTGTCAGGGGCTGGACAGTTCCTCAGCTGGAATTGTCCTCAGCTGGACTCAAATTCTCCAACAGGCAAAGAAGTATCAGAGTTGAGTGGATAGAAAAAGTGAACATGTGAAATTTCCACTCTTTCCTATGAGACAGTTATCTGTCGGCCGGTCCAAATAAAGGAAAAGTAGTGGGGGATTTATACAATACGTACTTACGGAGCTTGTTGGCATACAGGTATCTTGTGGTAAAAAAAATGTGGGTTTAAAATGAGATCTCATGACAAAAGAATTCATTCCTGTTATCAAACACAAAGATAATGCCTCAGGCTCTGAAAGGACCTGAGCTGAAAATTGCTGCAAGCTGAGGAAATGACCAGGGAAAAGGTCCCAGCATTACTGCCCTGCCATTGCTTGATTCTTTCCTCATCATTTACATCTGGTTACTCTCAAAGCAAGATACAGAGCTGGACTGACCATCAGCTGGGCCTGGTGCATATGTTACCAGGTACCATATTCAGTCATTCATATCAGTAACATGTGGGGTCCTATTCTATAGCTTGTAAAACTCGGACTATTTCTTCGTAGAAGACACCTCTTAGGATATCCACACTACATTTTTTACTACTGGTGTTTGTGGGCTCAAGATAAAAAAACACTAAGAGTGGTTCACTTTCTGATTTCAACCTTCTTGCAGCCTATTGTGACTTGGGCAAGTTGGCTGATTATACTGGCTTCCATGCTAACTCCTCTTATTGTTTGTGTATGCAGCAGAACAGGGAGATTTTAAGTTCAGGATGTCCTTTCCCAGCAGGTGTTCCTTACTCTCTGTTACTTCAGTCAGCCAAACTGTTCCACAGATGTGTAATTTCAGGAGATGTACAGGGTCTCAGTGATTTCAAATATGTGCTCTTGTGCTGTGCATTCTGTGCTGCTGTTGAAGGACATGCAATATTTGGAGTGCTTTTCTTTAAACTGTGCATGATCCTAAAGGTTATTGAAATTCTGTAGGACAGGAGGAAGAATTACTTCTCCATCAATTTCATGTTACTGTTTCATCATTTTGTATATGTATTTTTAATTTCTGCAGTTCAGGCAGTGGCTGAAAGAAGAATATGGGGAAAACTCTTCTCAGGATCTGCAAGAAGCCAAAAATCTTCTGAGCAAATACAAAGAGCAGGCAGAGTTGCATCAGACTACTGGAGGAAGGCAGTGGAATAACAACTTCTCATCTGTGCCATCACTCTCATACAGCAACTACACAACAGAGACCTAATTGCAAGAGGTCAATTTATTGTTTCTTTCTACTTTTGCAAAACATCTTGCCATGTTTTCCATCCCATCTTCAAGACTTTCAGCAGCAAACCATGCAAACTGTTGATTTATAGAAAGCTTCTTGATGACATTATGTGTGTGTGTGTGTGTGTGTGTGTGTGTGTATGAGTGTGTTTCACAGTTTTGTAATTCAGGCAGGATCAAACTCTGTTTATGCCGTGAGACAGGATCTAGTTACTGTGGCTGAGGCAGTTTGTCTGCCAGCCACAGCTATATTCCCTTCTGCCCACATTGCCTGGCATTTGCTGTGAGGTTAGCTCAACTAACTTACTCCTCTTGTTATAGGCTAGCAAAGGGCTTGGAGAGATGAAGTCTGGTGATTCAAGCTGTGGCATTTTGGCATCTCTGCACTCTTAGTGCAGCAAAGGTGTTACTGCACCTGAAGAAGGGAACTCAAGTCCGTGTCTCTGCTGCTCCTGTTCACAGTCCATTGGCGAGTAATAGTGTGGAGGTGGGCGTGAACTTGAATGCTAGGCTGAAAGCTGGAGCAGGTGAGACAGGGGCCCAAGTACCTTTCTTTCCCCCAGCAGTGGTATCTAGGAGAGAAGTGGGACAGACAGCTCTGAGTAATAACACCTTCAACCGCCAGAGCTTTCTTTGCTTCAGTGCCCGTGAGACTGAGCTGTTGGCAGAGCTGCCACAGACCAAGAGCACCCCGGCTGTTAGCACAGCTCAGCTGATGTGCAGTGATTTAAGCCATGGTCCCTTGACTGTGCGTCTGGTCTCCCAACATAAGCTTTTCTGGAGAATAGTTTATCATGTCTCCAGAGCCACCGAACTTCATTCCCCACAGAACACGTGCCTCTTCAGCACACGCCCCTGCGCACACGATAAAGCGTCTCCAAAGAGTGGGCTCGGTGTGAGTGCGAGCACCTGTTTCTTTGCTTGTGCTGTGGTTTGCTCTTTGACTTCAGCTACCTCAAAAATGCTGTTCTTGTCATTGTGGTTGTAAATGCAACCTTGAAAATTGCCTTGTGTAATCTTAATCTAACACTGAGTGAAGTAAGTGGGTGCGTGTGTGTGCGAGTGTGTGTGTGCATGTATATTTCACAAATGTCTGTATTTGAGAAGTTTATTGTTTTCTTTTAAAATTGCCCATATTTCTCACTGGTTTAAAGATTGAGTTGTTGGAATTCAACTGTCCTGCCATTTAAACACCACTATGTATTTTGCTGTGATCGGATTTATAGGAATGAATTTGTACAATATATTTTAAACTAGGTTGAAACTATGGGCCGTGCTCCGCTCTTAGTAACGTTGGATGTTTCTGGAATGGAGCCATTGCCTGACTCAAGCGGCTTGTAAGAGTGTAACTTCACACATCAGTAGGGATGCTGGGCAATGTATTGTTTTCTGATGGTGTAATATGGGGTGACCCTGATGCCAAGATCATGATTTCTTGTCTTTGACTTGGAGGATGGAAGGCCCACTTTTCTTGAAGATTTTAGAAAATGAAAAATACCACCCAAACAGCCATGATAGAAAACTGAAACCAAACCCTTCATTTGTTCAAGTGTCATGTATATCATGCTAAAAACAGCACAGAATGAGAAGCAATCAGCATACTAAATAGACTGTTGTGTCTCTTTCAATTTCTTCAGTATTCTGGCCTCCCAATCCTTCACGAGATTCCTCTATGTGTGATTTCCTGCTTGCAGGTGGCAGGGAATTCTTTGGATGGGAGCAAGGCTTTTGAGTCACGTTAACTTTGGCTGTTAAGTATCTTAAAAAAACACGTTATGGCTTGTGAAATACAGGTCATGCATATCAATAATTGCCTAAAAGGGAATGGGGTGGAACTGACCTGTCCATTTCATCTGAGGTCAAGCCTGCATCAGGGTTCTCATTGCACTAAGTGCTTTAAGTATACTGAGCACAATGAGAGCAGGATAGGCTTATCTTTGTTGCTGTAAGGGATGTTGCTGGATTTGGGAAAAGTGCTGGAACTGACTTTGTTTTCAAGCTTGCAGCTAAATGAACCACTGTCTGTTTGGTATATCCAGCAGTTGGTCTGTGATTGCTTGGTAAGAGAAGTATTTAGCTGTTCCTGCAGATGTTGATCTGCAAATAATTGTCTGCTTAACAGTTCCAGCCCAGCAGTGTCCATGTTGGCAGTCCCTTCTGTGCTCTGAGGGTAAATGTGATAATTGGAGAAATGTTTTCCTCGGGAACAGGGTCTGACACACGTTCAGGATGCGGGTCCATTTGTTCAACCCTCTACTCATAATACAATACGTAGGGCAGCATCAGCCCATCTCCAAAGGGCAGCTTTGTCAGATGTATTCTGCCTATGGTCTTGCAGGTATCCAGCCAGTCCATCCTGTAGCTGGCTGCCAACACTGTATCCTGTAACACTCCTGGCACTTTTGGCCTTTCAGTAGTAACACTGTGGGTGCTGGTAAGTTGGCAGTTCTTTTACTGTTCTGACACATACAAGGCAGAATGGGAGGTATCTGTTAATTTTCATGTGTCCAAGATTAATCTGCACTGTTTTTTTTTTTTAATAGTTTGGTTATCTCCAAAGAGTCAGTCCCCTGAACAGGATTTTTTTTGGAACTGAGTTTGGCATTAGGGCCATATAGCCGCATCAGTGTGCATTACGCTGCAGCTCCAAAGCAGATACAGGGTACGCTGGGAAGACTGAGGGAATGCTGTATTGTCAGTGAGTGGAAGTGCTTCTCTCTTTTTGAAAGGCAGAAGGGGTATTTTCTGCAGTCTCTGCCTTCAACATCTTGAGTAGTGATCTGTGTGTCCTGCATACTGTAGGCAAGAGCAGTATAAGAGCAACTGCAGTCTAAGTAAACTTGGATCTAGTTTGTCCATGTAGAGAGTGGAATGATGGTTTACTCCCTAATTACCACAGATGCAGAAGAGAGAGCTACAGTTCTCATCTTTAGCCTTTTAGAGAGGGAGAGGAGCTAACGCAGACTGAGAATGTGACATGATTTGTCTTCCAACCAGCCTTTCAGTGGCAATTTGTAGGACTTTCCAGCTATCTGGAACACGACTGGACCCAGTTCACCTCTTAGTAGTTGGCCTTTGTAGTGTAGATGATGCACTCAGTTATTTTGTTTCTATACTTCAAAACACTGTCTTCATTTTGATGTTCACTGGAAAATGTACAAAGTTTATAACTTGTTGGATATCCAGATTTGAAATGTATAATCAATTTTTGGGGGCTAAACTTGATATCCACATGTGATTATAAGCAAATGTCTAGTGTTATAGAATGTAGGTAATGGGTAAATGCATTAATAGTATTTATTACTCTTGTTTTTTAACCTGGAAAAAGTTGCTTCCTTACATTTTGTGGTTGAGTGGGAAGATATGGCAAATCATATCTGTTTTTTAAAAGGGATAACTTTGGTTGCTATAATGGCCACCACCTATAAAGATGTCAGTGAAAAATTATAGCAATTATTCCACTAGTTTAAGAACTCTAAATCTAGTAAGCTTCTTGATTCTCTGTCTTCCTCTTCCTGGGCATCTTAGCGAAGCCTTGATTGCTTTTTCCAAATGTTTGTATTTAATATGTTCTACAATTTTTTTATAAATAAAATTAAATGTTAACACCTGATCTGCTTTTGTATTTCTTGCAATCAATTATAGTGTCCAGAAGGCTTCTACTTGCTGTTTGTATCCCTGCAGGTACAGTAAGAGTACAAGACTAACCCATTTTGGTGTTTAGATTCCTTTTTTCCCCGCACACAGACTTCTTGGAACTTCCTCTCTCTTCACTGAGTTCTTCCAGGTGAGTTCAAGAACCTTCAGCACCAGCACCTCTTGATAGTCTCCCAAGAGGATCTTGCATGTTGCTGTCTTATTGATTGTTGCTGGCCTGTCATTGCAATGGGCTATGTGGTGAATCCAATGTTTTTATTATTTTGAAATACCTTCTTTTCCATAGTACTCTGATTTAGAGCTTAATCAGCTATAAAACTTACCTGGTTTTCAGGCTGCCAGTGCTCAAGGGTCTCAGCAGTGGTCTGTCAGAGGAAGCTGATGTAAGTGGCAGATGATTCTCAGGGGAAAACATTAAAAAACTTACAGTGTAAGGGAGGAAATGCCTCGTTCAAATTCCCACAGATAACTCACTGAATTTCTGGTTTGACACTACCTCTGCTAAGAGAGTATTTCTGACATTTGGGCAATTGGAAAAAAAAAAAAAATCCAAACCTAAACCAAAAAGCCCACCAACCTGAAAGTATTATCAGTCAGATTACAGCCAGATCTCATGGCCACTTCAAGTCACTGCTGAAGGCTCAACTGTTTTTGCAGTGGGACTCCCTTATCATGAAGGCAGAATTAGATGCTCAGGCATAGTAAGTTTTGAGTCTTCTCTTTTTTCCCTCTCCTTCCTCTCCCAGCACTTGTTATTTTCTATACTATTGGGAATGTGTGGATGGTGATTCCTAAGGAATCTTGGGCATTCAACTAATCAGTAATATCCTCCAGAACAGAGAATAAAGTAGATGTGTCTGTAGATGGCTCTGAAGGTGATAGCTGCACCTTATTCAAATACATTTCATAATACATAATACATTATTCATCTTCAGTGTAAATGGGATGGGTTGGATTTTATTATTGTCTGTTTCAGTCCTCTTCATGTCCTTCTATGAAGAGACTTTAAATTCAGTACAGCCTGCTATGTGACACTTGAATTAGTGGTGTGATTACCTTCTTTCTCCCATCTGTTATCCATAGCAGTGTCTTAGATATATGTGCTGCAACACTGATGAGACAGAAAACATGCTTAAAGTATAATCCCTTCTGGTCTAGGGAAACCTCCTAAGTTTGAGAGAAGGCTTCTCCTCTGCCTAAAGGAAAACAGCAGTTTCCAAATGAAAAATGCTTTACTGTTTAATCTTCCTTTTGACCACTTAGTACTTTTCAAGGGTAATTTTTAACCAAATCACATGCAAAAATTGTGCTGGAACCGTGGTGCTGTATTGCTGTTCCTGACCATGTATCTTGTTCCCTCCAGTGTTACATGGAACTGTTGTGAGTTCTGGAGAGTGGCAGTTTTGATCTGATTCCTGCAGTCCTGTCCCACCATACAGTCGGCTGAGGGAAATAGAGAGCAAACTTGCAGCATGTCCTTAGATGTGCTTATAACCTGATAAGGAGCTTTGGCTCTGACAGCAAATTATGAGAGTCCTTCCACCTCCTGTAGAAGATTGCATTGGCAGAGGGAAAAATGATGATGGTCTGTAGAAAATACTAGCATGAGAAAGATGATGTACTGTGCAGTGTTTCTGTAGATACCCCTGGAGACACAAGGCACGTGACAGAAACAGCTAATTTCACACTTTGTTCCCAGCAGAGCTTTAAATGTGGGTCTTGTTTTCCATGTGGCCCAGCTCCTGTGCTTAACTATTTCACTGCTACATTTAGCTGTTCTGTCCATTACTATTATTTTACCCTCAGCCAAGGGACAAATTCTTCTTTATGTATTTGAATGTGTGCATTGCTCTAGTGAATTGTGCCAACTGTGGTTTACCATAACTGAGTAGCTTGTGAGTAGCAAGGTGACTTCCTGTAGTTTTCCATGTAGTTTCTAGTGTAAATATTAGGAGTGGGCATTAATGAAGTGTGAGCAAGAGGTGTCCTTCTGCCATTGAGCAGCTGCATAGCTCAGTCCTGAGACTGAGCTGCTGTAGGAGACTTGGTTCTGCTCATGTGAGCCAAACACATTTGCAGTGAACTGGGACTAAATCTCACCTGCAAGCAGCCTCAAAAAGTGGGATTTTCAGCCTGACCTGAGCCCAGTTTCCATTTTAGATGAGACAATTATGAATGTGCAGGTTTGTATTCTCCATTATTTATTGAACTATAAATAGAGAGATCAGAACCAAGACATCAAAGCTACTTGAAGTGTGAAGTGTTCTTAGGTTGTTTGCTTGATTGGTCATTATTCATACAGCCACTGGCAAAGCAGTGTTAGACCTGGGAGGAGACATTAACAAACGGACCCTTTGAAAGTCTGATTTCTGATTCTCCTTTTCCCCTTATTTCTCTTGAAGCAAGTGAGTTTTTATTTAATATGTCAGCAGATAATAGAGCAAATGGAATTTTTGTTACAATTTATTGTATTTCTTCCCCTCCTTCCATTTTTTTATCTCTCTTTTCTGTGTGTGGGGTGTTTGGTTGGGGGTTTGTTTTTTTTTTTGGGAGGGGGTGGGATTTTTTGTTTGGTTGGTTGGTTGGTTGGTTTGGTTTGGTTTATTTTTTTTTAATAGCTAGTATTTATCCCATACCTCTTGAGTCAGGGTAAGTGCCAGTGTGTGGCTTGCAAACAATTTGTTTCCTGTAAGTATGTATTTATATGAATAAATGATCTTGTTATAAGGTTGCTGCTTTAATTAATTGTATTAACAAGTACACTTTGGCTGTTTGTGTATCTGTCCTGTTATGGTTGGGATGGTTTTCTCCAAAGCTTGATGTGCCTTCTGTTGGATGTTGTCATCTTCTGTGGCCTTCTGGCTCTTGTACAGCACTGGATACTTTGGATAAGTAACACTGATCCATGACAGTGTTGAGCCTGTTATTGAAAGCATTAAAAAGGGATATTTTATTTCTGATTTGTATGCCAAAAAGCAATGTTCATTGGTGGACCAGCATCCTGTGCAGGTTACTACTGATTGCAAGCATTTTATGTGGTTCTCTCTATTTTAAAGCAGGATGGGACTTCATTGAAAGTTTCTAAGTAGGGAAAACTCTGTCCCATGTTTAGAGGAAGTATATGTTGAAGAAGGAAAGAAAAGAGAAAAACAAAAAATTAATATTTTTGCACATTTTTTTTGGAGGCTGTGCAAGTATACCTCTGTCATTTCTCAGCTGGGTAAGGCTTTATGAAGTTAACCATCAGTTATAAGTCTGGAGGATGAATGGGAAAAGGTAAAACCACCAGTGGATATTAGAGTAATTCATTGGAAATGCACTCTAGACTCTGCTGTCACTGTAAGAGTCTTATATACTTCACAATATTTTCTTTCCTTAGAGCTGACCTTCATTTCCCTGGGTTGGTCACCATATATCAATGTTTCCCTTGGGAGATCTCACATATTTCTAGCTGGGTTTCTCTCCCTTAGAATTATACCTCCCTGATAATGCACAAATTGTCTAAATGGCATAGAAAGGGTTGCAAGAGCACCAATGTTGCAGTGAGACAGGCTATGAGTTTCCATAGTCGTTTTTGAAACAAAGGACTTGTAGTTTTGACTTACCAAGAAGGCATACTGAGTCTGTCACCTTTGTCCAATCCATAAAATGCTAGATTGAGCATTTGGGACTCTGTTAACAAATCTCCTACCATTTGCTCTGTGATTATGCAAGTTGTTTCGGTCTGGTTTGCTTCATTTTCCCAGTAAAATGGGGAAGCAGCTACAACTTTCCCTGGTACAACTTTGAGATGCCCCCTCTGAAAAGCACTGCATCAATGTTGGTGGTGTATTGTCAAATAAGGTATCTGCCCTCCATCTCAGGGGTGTTAAAATATGTTTGTAACAGAGAGATCCTGAAGCAGGGCAAGGAGCTGTGGGGTGTCAACACCTTCATCCCACCTGCACGTGAAGGTGCACAGGATGGTGGTTGGATGTAGATGGGAGAAAATTCAAGATCTTACTCCCTCAGGAACCATTTGCTGTATTTCAGCATGAACAATGAAGTGCAGCTGTCATAATTTCTATATGAGAAAAAAATGGAGTGAAAAGAAAGAGGCCCAGAGCAATTCTAGTTGTGACTGTCACAGATGAAATTAATCCTTCTGGTGCATCAGTTGGACAGAACATTGCAGGTAAAAATTAAATGGTTGGGATATATAATGTGCTTGTGGTTTCAAGAATGATGGGGAGAGCAGCGGGCGGCAGGCAGAGGAGGAGAAGCACATGGCAAAAAATTAAAGCATTGGAATGGCTAAGGGTAACGTGGTTAGAGCTCCTCATGCATGTGCTGATACATTCCATGTACTCAGGAAAAAGTCTGCAGGCTAAAAAAATAAGGGATTCTCCACACTACTTTGGATATATGGCTATGGTGATAGAAAAAAAAGTGTTGTCCTGATTTTCTTGTTCTGGAAAGAAAGTGCATATGATGAATGCATCTAATAATGGCTGTTCTGGCAGATGCAAATTGGAGGAAGAACAAAATCAGTGTCTCCCTGGCCAAGCTGCTGCTGCTACTTTTGGACTGCTTCATGGAAGACATGAATTTGATTCATTTCCAAAGACAGCTTTGGAAACTCCAGGCAGCAGAGGAAGGGACTCCCCCCTTGACTTAGCTGTTTTTCTCTGAATGCATTGCACTCCGTGAAATGCCGTCAGTGCCACCTCTCAGGTAATTTCTGAGGGAAGGTCAGCGTGTGGGGACTCAGATTGAGTGCTCAGGGAGCCTCAGTGGCTTGAAACACATTGAACTTCATGCAGGGTTGGGGAACTTGCAGTGCCTGCTGTGGGTACCTCAGTTAAAAAAAGACAACCTTAATTTTCTAGGCAGAGTAGATGCAAACTGTGTATTGGAGAAGCCCTGTCTTTCTACTGATGGCCAGTCTCTTTGTCCTCGCCAGGGTTGCTTTGAGCCCTAAGCTGGGTAACTAGGATCCTATTAGTCATTCCAGGCTTTCCTCCCTCCCTTCAAGACTGAATGGAGGTGGTTGCTGAACTCTGTGCTGATCACTTGTTCAAGAAAGGCAAACAGTTTAATCCATTTTTAATTGGAAACATGTATATTAGGGTGATTAGAAACTAATAGATTATTTACCTAGCTGAAAATAAGTCGTGTGGGGACCAGGCTGTGGAAATAGCAGAGGTAAGAGTAGGGAGAGCATGGTTTGGTGAGTGCTCTGAGAGTGATTTGCCAGCTCTGATGGGAAACAATAAAGCAGAGGAAGAGACGGTAATCGATGAATCAATCCGCACAGCTCATTTAAAAATACCTCCTTTTTTGTGGCTTTGGTTACAAGAATGCTTTGTGGGCTGTAGAAGAAAGGCATTAGTGGCTGTTTTAAACCAGCCATATTCTAATTTAATATTTCATGAAGTACTGTGAACCTCTGAGCAAGAGAATTTCCACCTGTGTGCTTGGTGGGGGAGAGGGAGGGCAGATGGGCAGTGGATATTTTAAACAAGAAGTTCCAATTAAAGCAAGAAAGAGCCTTCTGTAAGTAGTGCTAGCCTGCAGCTACTTTTTTTGAGAAGAGATGGAATGACACACTAGAAACCCCATTTCAATAGAAGATGCGAAGATGATGCCTGAAGGAAATACTTGACAATGGAGTTGTGTGAAATGGCCATATTCTCCTGGGAGATGGTAATAAATAGGGTTGTGTCTCCATCACCTAGAGTGAAACCTGCAGAGTGAGGAGGGTTGCCAGCTGTGCATCCCAGCTGGTTCTGTGCTTCAACATGGCATGCCCGGGTTTGCCAGAGGGCTGACGAGCAGGGACAGGCCCATGCCGTGGTTTACTGGCAAACTGCATGAGCTGTACCCCAGGGAGCTGACTGTGCACTGGAGACACTGAACTGGTTCAGTTTGGGAGAGGATTAGCCTGACCACCTGCAGGGGAAGCTTTAAACATTTGAATACGACCCTAAGATAAGCCTTTAATGCACATTTTCAGAAGTCAACGATGCTTTTGGCAGTTTTGCTTTTTTGCCATTGTTCAAAGGAGAGTGATCAATATTTGTGGTCTGTCGCATGTTGCTGCAGTTTTATGGAACAGCAGCTTCACATTTCAGGGTTGGCTTTAGCCAGGCCCTGCAGGTACACAGTCATTCCTGGAGCGGCGTCATAGCAGTTACAAAAAGGAAGACCTCTGCTATGATATACCTTCCCTTCCACCTGTCAGTAATAACTAGATGTGGGAAAGGATTATGAAGATCCCCTCTCGAGAGGCATCATTTATTTATTTAGACGAGACCACCAATGGAGTATAGCCCAAAGTTAAGGTTTCAAAAGACTTCTAGCAAGGTGATGTATCCTGACATCTGACAGCACGAAAAATGAACAAGAGAGTAGTTTGAGTTATGCAGGTATATGCTGCCATCATCTTTAAATGTAACACATAACATTTAGTAGAAGAGAAAAGCTCGTAGTCATTGTAGGACTTTGGGTTGTCATCAAATTTCTCCTACGGTCTTCTAGAGCTTTGCATCAGTGACTCTCAGTTTCTGTCACTGTTGGTGTGTTGGGTAGCCATGGTGCACACTTGTTAAGCCCCTGGAGGTAAACAGTCATAACAGATAAGATGATCTTAAGGGGGTTTGTAGTGTTCTAGCTTAGTGAAGGAAAAGAGAAAAGCATAGTGATGTTTTTAGAGGAAAGCCAAGTCAGGCTTTGATTTTGGTCTGTTGGTTTCCTGCTGCTTTATCACAAGGGAAAAACTCTACAAGCAAATATGGCACTTTCGGGAGCTGGAAGGAAAAATTGGAGGAACTTTGAGGACTGTGTAAGTTTCCTGAGAAAGACACAGTGAGGTAAAAGTTTTGTTCTGAAATTACTGAGAGGGCAGAAAGGATGGCTAATATTGTGTGTAATCAGAAAGGTGAAAGGAAAATGACACTTACTTGGAGAATTATATTGACTATTGTATCGCAGGCCCCCAGAACCCAAGTGGTGCCAGTGAGCTGCACTTGACAGACCAATGGTTAGAGCACCATTCCAATATTGTGGAGCAGGAATTTGAGGAAGGAGCATGAATGCATCAGTAGAGAATATTGGCCCCAATGCTGTTCAATATCCTCATAAGTGATCTGAATGATGAGATCGATGATATCCTGTTGAAATTTGGTGATGATACCAAACTGAGAGGGGAAGTGGACACTTTGGAAGGGAGAGCCACCCTGCTGAATAGATTGAAAGAGCAAGTGAACAAGAACCTTATGAAGCACAAGTGTAATATCTTGTACCTTGGAAAACATAATCCAGGACTGTATCACAGATTGGGATCTACCCAGACAGGGGGTTGGTCCTAGTGGACAAAGAGCTTGAGAAAAGAAGCTCAGAGAGGACTTTATCACCATGTCCCAGTATTTATAGGGTGGCTACAAAGAAGATGGAGACACCCTTTTAAGAGGGGTCATGTGGAAAAGATGAGGGGTAATAGGTATAGGTTACTCTTGAGGAGATTACTATTGGTCACAAGAGGGAAATGTTTCACAATGAGAAGAATCAACCATCGGAATTATCTCCCCAGGCAAGTGATGGATTCCCTAAATGTTGGATGCTTTCAAGAATCAGCTGGACAGGGTGCTGGGCCATCTTGTCTAGAGCATGCTTTTGCCAAGAAAGGTAGTACCGGATGAGACTTGAGGTCCCTCCCAAAGTGGTACTCTGTGATTCCATAGTAAGATTTAGGACTTGCAGACTTAAGCTACATGAGCCCATACTGACTTTTGATGTTCTCCTGAGCAGGTCCACTTGGTACTGATAGTTTATATTTTAAACTCCTGCCCATGCAGAAAGGTGAAAGGAACCTCTTCTCCCCTAAGGTCTGAGGAGCTTCATGAAAGTGCACTGAGCTGAACAGTTCTTCTCAGTTCTGCAGGTATAACATCAGATCCTCTGCTTGTGCTCTTTAGTGGCACCAACAACTATCCTCACCCCAAGGCGCTGGAGGCATCTGTGACCTTCTTTGTGCTCTGGAAATGTCAGTTAATATTTTGAAGTGTAAATTTATAGACTGAGAATTGCTAAAAGGATCCTATTTGATCTCTGGCAAGTGTCAAAATTAGGAGAACTTGATTCAAGGGAATCTTTGAGGGAAGAGGAAAGAATTGGTCCCAAGCAGAGCCTTTTTAGTATGGATTCCCAAATGAGCCTCGGGCAGCAATAATGATGTTCTTGAGTTCCCTGTCAGACACTTTTTTCCCCTAATGAGGACAGCCTGTCCTGCTGCTTCTCCAACACTATGTGAAATGTTCCTAATTTGCCTTATGAAAAATAAACACCAATCTTGGAGCTTTCCCAGAATCTACATGACAGGACTTTATCTGACTGCCTGATGTGGAAGCACACACCTATCCCAGGCATGGGATGACTGGACTACCTAGGCACTGGTCTCTGTCATACATTACACATTAAATTCATATTGGTCTAGACTGGAATTTAGATGGATTGGAAATGACATAACTGAAGCTGTGTCCTGGGACTGCTGTAAGTCATATGGTGCTGTCAGTGTTGTGATGACTTGGAAGTAACTGTGGCAGTAAAGTCCTCACCCCAGAGATGCCTCAGAAACCTGATACATCTGCCATTTTATGTGGAGCATTTACTCTTACTCAAGAAGCTTTACTGTGTCAGCAGGGAATTTTGTTTGCATCCCCTTAAATGCTGCTGTCTGTCCTTTTAAAAAAGTCTTTTAAAAAGTCATTGCCTTGCAGCTGTGGAGGAAAACCTCATAATTCACAGCTACTGGGGCAGTGTAGCAGCAGGCAGCCCCTTGCATTGGCGGGACTGGGACTGTCTGTCCCTGTGCTACAGGCAGCTCCTGGCCTGGACATTTTGTTCCCGGTGAACAAAGAGGGGGTACTCCTTCCCAGTTCAGTGACAGCAGGATCTGGCTTTTGGTACCCTGAGTAGCAGTTTAAGGCCACCAAATGGTCATTTCTTTCTTTTTTGAATTTTTTCCCCCCTTTCTCTAGGCAGCCAGCTGCGGCACCAGTGTGGGGGAAAGGATCATGTAGCAATAGAGAGATGTAACAGGATTTTGCCTCACATGGAGGTGCAAAGGGATTTCATCTCACTTCTCATATCACCAATAAATTCTCCCATCGGCAAGGACTAAATGAAAGAAAAGGGTTAGAAAATGTTTAAAACAATGTGGCACATTTGACAATATGCTTCTTACAGCAACCAGTGGCCAGTGACTTGTGTCCTTTTGGACAGCAAAAGCCAGGGTGCACTGCAAGAGGATTTCAAAGACCTTTGTAAGGCTGGTAGGTCTGAATATCTGGGGGTGAACTGTCCTACAACAGGCCTGAGGTGCTGCAATCAAACCAGTGGCAAGGTATTCATACCATCTTGCTGGGACCAGTAGCCCATGGTGCCTTCCTGCTCAGTTGCAGCCAAAATTGCATTTTCTATAAACAAGCATGACAGACAGCTATGTTTTTAAAGGGTTTTTAAGTGTATTTATTGACCTAATCCATAGCAAAAGGAAAAAAAAAAAGAATTATGTAACAAAATGAGTAATGCTGAGTGGGTGAGGGAATTTCTTGGTGTTTTCTAGCACGCAGCTACCTCCAGCAGAAGTATGTGTGGCTAGACTTTGATCACTGACAATGTGAAAAAAATTATTTTGCTTTAAAAGGGAAGCATTCCCCCATGCTAGTAAGTCACCCTTCAGAGCATCCTTCCTGTTCATGCTAACCATGAGTAGTCATGCATGCAAAGATCTCTTCTTTTTTCACCACTAAAAAAGAGCAGCCTGGTACAAAAGTCAATGAAAGAGGCCATCCAGGCATCATCAGCTGTCAACAGTCACTGCAGCTGTTCAATCCTCAGAAGGCATCGTGGGCCTGCATCAACTGTCAGGCAAAATTAAGAGAATATTCAAAATTTTCCCAAAACAGAGTGAAATAAAGCCATGCAGGCAATGTGTCTAACTAATAAGGGGAGTATTTCCCATGTCACTGGAAGGAAAGCAGCAGTTCACTGCCACTGAGAACTTCTTCTACGTTTGCAAATCTGCCCTTGGTGGTCCCAGATGCTGTTTCCCTGAAGAGACAGATGTGGATACAGCACTACTTTTGCTATGGCCCTTCCTTTTCCAAGGATAGAAAAAGCTGCTGTGATCTGCAGTGGAGAAAGGTGGGAGGAGATAAAACAGTGTATTATTAGTCTAATTTCACATTGTTGAATGTGAAATTAGATGTTTCACAATTCATTGTTCCGGGAGACATTTCCAAAAGCAGCCAAGTCTCTTCTTCGGAAGTGACCACAATGTCACAATGCTGTGAAGTTTCCTTCTGTCTTCTGGCAACATTTCAGCTCTTGTGAATTTCCCCTCACATTTAGTAGGTTTATTCTCCATCACCCAGGATGAAAAACGTGCCAAAGCTGCTTTAGGCTGAGAGATGCTGACATCCCATGAGAGAGGGGTTACTTCAGGCTTGTCAAGCACTCTCCATGCTCTCATTCCCTCTCACTTACAAAGGTACCTGAGAAGGAGGACTGTAAATGTCTCAGTTGTCACAGGACTGCAGAAGGATGAAGTTTCCCCTGCAGGATCTTGCACTGCCCAGGACAGCTGGCCAGTGAAGTGCTTTGTGAGATCTACTGATCCAAGGGCTAGAGCTGAAAACACTGAGCATCCAGTGGCTCATCTGGTGGTGGGCTGTTAAGAGATTTTTGGTTGGATTTGCTGTTACATGTTTTTGAAAACTTTCAGAAAGCCTTCACCAGTTTATGTACGTGCTAGACTGATCATTGATAGCAGGAGAAATTCTGACTTGCTACGCCCCCCGCCCCCTTCTCACCCTCCACCGAAATCCTTGTTTACAAAATCTTGTTTCCTTTTAAATCATCCTGCTGCACATCTAATAGGGACGACCTGCTTATTTTCAAAGTGAAATACCACAGTACATTCATTTAGGGCTTGATTGCTCACTCCCTGTAGATCACAGCCAAACTCACATTGTGCCCCTGTGAATTATGAGCCAGGTCTCTCCTCAATAGAAAAACGTAGGCACGTTATTTTTGTTGCTGCCTAAAGAAGCGCAATAGATAAATGGGCTTCTCTTTTTCTTTAAATACTTAAGATTATAGCCCTCCTTGCTCACTAAGTATTTTTTCCTTTGGGGCTCTGGGTTCCTCTTTTGTCTATCAAAAAGAAGAATGTAACAAACTGCTAGACCATCACCACCTCCTTCTCACAACGATCTGCATGTCATCACCACCTGTTCAGTAAATCTGGGCTGGGGATTTACCCCTTGCTAATAAAGACAGGATGAAACTGAATTATGCTTGAAATTGTGGAGCTCCTTCTACCGTGTTGTATGTGCCCCAAGTGGGCCACTGGTGATCCTCCCAGTTTCTTTAAAGCAGGGAAATCTGAGTGGCACCCACATCTATGACTGTTGGAGCTTCCCAAAGCTCCCTTCCACCTGAGTTCCTTTCCCTATCATTTTAATTCCTGCTTTGCACTGCTTTTCAGAAAGATGCTCCAGTTCAAAAGGACAGAAACCCCAGGTAGTTTTAAATTTAATGGACAATTGTAGTCGGTAGCAGGAGCAGAATAATACATATGCAGTTTATATCTTGCAGATTTTTTAATATTCAGTGCTTAGATTTTCGTGAGTTTTCTTGCTGTGCCACCTAAATCCCTCCCCTATCCAAGTAATTTTCTTTCAAAAGTAATTTTCTTTTGACTTGGAGAAGGGCTTCCTGCAGCTCATTTCCTTGGAAGTAGAACCTCAACCCCCAAATATACAAAACCAAGCTGATCTTTTGAACCCAGGAAATTATGTGGGTTTGAACTTAGACAAAAAGGAACCCAAGCACATTGCTTACATTTGCTGGTATGAAAGCTGACAACAACTGGTTAAAGTGAAAAGTGTTTAAAGTGGTCGTATATGCAGCCTCCCTTCCCCTGGGCATGGGGCTCTCACAGTGTCCCAGGGTGCCCAGCGGTTGGAGTGTCATCCAGCCACAGACTCTTGACAAGCTCAGAATGTGCCAGGAATCAAACAATGTGTCAGCCACACAGTGCTCAGTGCTTCCCAATTCCCTGGAAACTCCATTCTTCCTTGCTGGAGGAAAATTTTATATATAATATAAATTATAAATAAATATATAAATAAATATATAAATTTTTATATAATATAAATATAACAGTGATCCCAGCAGCATCCCAAGCAAGGCACACAGGTGACAGCACCCCTGTCACCAGCTCTATACTTGTCCCACAGCAGTCAGCCTGGCTCTCTCCTTGTGTGTCCCACAGTTCGGAAATGGACTCCAAACATGGAATATTTCCAAGGCAGGAATTCAGTCTTTACCTTGTTCTTTGCTGTAACAAATTGTGTTTAGATCAGGTCCTACCTCTGGAGCAGTCCCAATTCTTTACTATGGTGAGAGTCCATCCCTAGCTTGGCCTAACTTCCTTGATCAAATTGCAGTAAGTGTTTTTTTGTCAGTGCTCATCATATTTAGGATGTCTTTGAGTGCAGTCTGTAAACTGCCTTTATGGGAAATACCCTGAGGACACAACATAGCTGCAGAAATTTGGTCAGGTGAGCTGATGGTCTGAAGTTCCTACCTGTCACTCCATCTTTTTACTGCAAATAAAGGAGGTTGGATATGAAAAAAAGATAAAATCTATAATTTGGATTTGCCTCTTCCACTGGATTAAGGGTAACACAGGTTCCCAGGTGACAGTGAGTTGGACCTGTTAATCCAGGGAATAGGGGACACATGGCCACGCTGTGCTTCACATCACTGGAAGAGGACCATGATTCCTCCATGCCAGCAGTCCCCAGCAGTCCTTGGTAGATGTCCTGCAGACATGGAAGCCTCAGATTATCTGAGTAAAGGGAGAGGTTGGTCTCAACAGCTCCTGGCCCACATCAGGTGCCTTCCTTATTTTTTTTCATTTGAAAGCTACTTACTTTTTTTCCTTTTCCTACAGTTCTGTTGTTTGTTTGTTTGTTTCCTTTAGATTCATGAATGCTGCTTGCTGATGAAAGTAGCTGGAATATCATAGGTTGAAATGCTTTGAGGAGTTGGATAGGGTGTTCAATCAGGAGGCAAGGAGCCTCCTTCCTTAAGGAGCAGGAAGTCCATAACAATTATGCTGTTGGTTTTCAGAGGTGAAAGTGTCAACCAGGGGTTTCCAAGCTCTTGGCCTGACATCTGGGCACTGGGGAAGGGCACTTGCTGCTTGTGTGCCACATTGGTTAGATGTGCTTGCCAACTTTTTCTCTCCAAAGGAAAGCCACAGAATAGCATTTTTTATGTGATGCAAATTTGCAGATTTTTCTAAAAAATAGATTTTGCAGTTAATGTATAGTCTTATCTTGCAGTGGACTTGGCCAGTGCTAGGTTAACAGTTGCACTTGCTGATTTTAAAGGGCTTTTCTAATGTAACTGAATCCATGATTCTATAATGTCTCAGGAGTGAGGACGTGGTGAAGGGCTCTTTCAGTCCTGTGCACAGGCTGATGTACAGAGGCGTGAAAGCAGCCTAGTGGGAATTGATTTGAAATATTCTTGGCTATGAAGCAGAGGGGAAGTACAGGAAAAGAAAACAAAACATCCACCAAATCCACCTAAAATAATGTCAGCTGGGCTGTGAGACTCTTCTGCTTGAAACACATAGCTATGCTTGCCAGTTTGGTTTATTTCTAGTAGTTTAAAATGTATCTGCAATTAGTATTATGGAAAATATGTGACTAATACTGTTTTAGGAGTCACTATTTTAAAGGGAGGAACTGCAAATACCCTTCCAAAATGAGCAGGCAGCTCTTATGACATCAGAAATTGAAGTTACTACAATAGAAGATGCATAAAATTGTTTATTGTTTTTGTTAGACTGCTTACAGAGCAGGTGCTTTGCTGGAATAAATCAAAGTAATCAGAAACCTGCCCTGAATTTCCACAGTGTTTCTGAATTAATTGATTTACATCTACAGACATCTTTTTGATGTATGAATGACTTCTGAACTCAACCCTATGCCTCAGAGCTGTTGACTGAAGCATGGTGTTGGGGGGCTTTAACAGTGTCCCTGTTTGGGTCTGAGTTGTGCTGCTGCTTTGGGCAGTGGAGGACATCATTCCACAGAGACTTGCAGCCAGGGATGGGCAAGGACTTTTGAGGGATGAAAACCCCATGGTAGAAACCTGTCCCACCAGCAACCTCCATCTCAGGAAACAGGTTTTGTAGACAGGTAGCCGTGGGCTTTCCAAAAATACTTTTAGGGGCTTCATGCATTTCCGAAAATGCTTTTACCAATGTCATTTGTCAAGGGCTTCTGCACAAGGTTTGCTGGGTTCCCGAAGAGCCCTGGTCAGGGTCTCCATTTGAGAGGAGAGCTGGGAAAGGAGCTCGCCTCCTGCCATGCTCCTGCTCTCTGGTGGGTCTGCTCTGGGCTGCAGACAGGGTGCAGCGGGCCAGACCTTTGCTGAGCACTGAGACCTGTCCCCATGAGCACACTCCCAGCAGAGCCTGGAATGCCAGGGCAGCCAGTGCAGCCCTCCCACGCCTGGGCAGAGCAGCGCCAGGGAGTGGATGCCCCTCACTCCCCTCTGCTGGTTCCTCTTCTGCGGTGTGGAACTCCCCCTGTACTGGTGCCTGAGGGGATTTCATGGTCTCTGCTGCAGAGAGAGCCCCTGAACAAGCCACAGTCATCAAAACGTCTCTGCTGCCAGACTTATTGTCTCTGGCATACCTCTAACAGGAACCCCTGGCCTAGGGACTGAGTTCACCCGGTGGTATTTTAGGGAGACAGGAGAGCCTTTGTACCCAGAGAGGAAGGGAAACCCTCCTGAAGGAAAGGAGCAGTAAATTCCCGGGTACAAGAGCATTTAATATGCGTGCCCCATGGCTCAGCACTGCCCCTTTCTGTAGGGACCTACTTCAGAGGGCCCTTGGCAGCTGCTTTGAGATGATGTCTGTCTCTCTTTGCTTTTGTACCTTGTGTGCAATTCCCAGGTGAGTCAGCCGGGACTTCAAAGGGGTTTGGTGAAAGCAGAAGCCATCTTCCTTTGCACTGAGGGCTTGTGAGCGACTTTGAGAAGAAACAGTCACTTTTCCTGGCATGCCTTTAGTCAGTGTGACCTTAAGAGTGTGAAAAACAGGGGCCCCGGTGGTGACTGCCGTGGTTAAACAGCAGCAAGAGTACTTTCACAAGAGGACTTCAGTCATTAGCTCAGAAAACTTCCATGAAGGCAGCAGGGCTTTTGGGTAAGGTTTGAAGAGTCAGGCACTAACAATGGTGTGGAAAACACCAGAAATGGATGAACAGGCTGTGAAGTGCTGGAGTGTTTGTATCACTAGCAAGGCTAGCTAAGGAGGAATTGTCTCTTAGGGTAGCACCCAGTGATGCAGCATTAAATGGGGACACCACAGTTGTGTTATTGATCAGAGCTTTTTACTTTGCAGACCAAAATGGTGGTCCTACATGTTTTTGCCATCTTAAATGGAAATGGGTGATGTCCAGAAACACTGAGTAACGAAGTCAGCAAAGCTAATGAGATTAGAATGTCTTTCTCATGAGGAGACTGATTTGCAAAGGCCGAGTGTGCATGTAGGGGCCTGGCTTTAATCATCTTCTCTAACATTTAGGCAACTGGAGATAGTTTTGTGATAGAATTCTTTCTGCATAAAGCAACCAACCACCCAGCCAGGTAATTTCCTACACATTTACTCTCTGGGGAATTTATGTCTGTATCTTCTCTTAATATGCAACTTACCTACCTCTCCATCTTTACATGGATTTCTATGGACAAGAGCAACTATTTTTTTTTTTTTAATATTCTCTAGCATTTGAGAAAGAAGTTATTTTTCTGCTGAAGGGTTTGACCTAGTGCAGATCCAATCTGCATGTTTCACCCTGGTCCTGAATTTGCTGGGTTAAAAACCACAAAAGAGAAGACATGAGAAATGTTCCTTTGACAGTGATATATTTCAAGATGGTTTTATACTTAGTGAAATTACAGCTGGCCCCCTGAGTATCACACAGTCTTAACCCTACAAACTGAAATTAGATTTTTAGAAAATCTTTCAGATGCCTTTTGGTAAACCTGTGGTTTTATGTCTTGATTTATGGTAGCAGTCACCTCAAATCTCAAACATCTATTCCAGTGTTCTAAAGGTGCCTTGGCTCATGACTGAAAGGACTTCGTACTGGCCCTGCCAATGCTTTTTTTAGACGATGGATGATGTGTTGCAAACCCAGTGCCTGAAAACGCCCGCACTTCTCACTTCTCCCTCCAAAAGCAGCGATAATTACATTTAAATTTCAGAAGATGGCGTTGAAGATTTGCAATTAATATCCTAAACCTGCGGTGCAGCGCGGTGACAGATTCCGTGACCAGAGACGTTGCAGCGGAGAGGATGTGGATGGATGTGCGCTGGGGACGTTAGAACAGA
>WBMY01017435.1:99490-119203 GCA_013397315.1 Donacobius atricapilla
CCGCCTCTCCCCGAGCATCCCGGGGGGCCAGCCGGCGCCGTCTAGGACGGTTCGGGTGGGTGTAGCGAGTTGGGTCTTTACAGTAAAAGCCGCCCGGCTCTCACAGGTAGGAGTTTCCCCGGGCTATTTATGTACGTGGGTCTGTCTGTACAGATTTAAAAAAAAAAAATCCAACCCGGCGGGGACGCGGAGGGCGCCGAGCGGCACGCCGTCCCGCCCGCGGAGTGTTTACCAGCAATGGGTATGTGTCACTGCCTCAGATGTTTTCCAGCTCGCCAAGTCCCCGCTCCCCTCCGCCGGCTCCNCAAAAGAAATAATACCCGCCCGTTATCTGCTCCTGAGGTGAAGGCGCGCACCGGCCCGCTGCCCGGCCTGTTCCCGCTACCCTCGGGAGGGTCGCGGGAATGTGTGGGAGGGATCCGCTTCGTGCACAGTGAAAGGGGGGAAAGTGACTTTCTTGGGGTCTTCGCACGGACTCGTAGGGGCGCCGCGCTGGGGAGCCGTGGTCCCGAGCGTGCCCCATCCCCCCGACGCACCATGTGCCAAGGAGATGCCGGGGCATCGGGTTTGGTGTCCGAGGGGATGCTGCCCCTGCGGAGGGGCGTAAGGGGTGCGGAGCGGTGCTGCCCGTCTGCCCACAGCAGCGTGCGCCTGTCTGGCGAGGGGCTGGGGAAGACTCCCCGTGGGTAGAGGCGAAGATTCCTGGGTGAGGAATCGCTTAATTTTGTTCGATGTAATAGGGGGGACGGAGCGGGAGCCTACCAAACGAAAATTTCGGGCATTCCAGCAGATGGGTGAGACAAACCTGACGCCAGGTCTCCGTCGCCGGTGCCGGTGTCCCGGCGTTTGCCCCTTGCCAGCGGGTGCCCATCCCTGCGGCGCCGCTCCGCTCGCCGTGCGCGCCTGCGCCTCTGCCTGCAGCTACAGGGCTCTGTGTGGTGGGCCGCAAGCTCCCACGTCCCCCGGGACAGGAGTGCCCTTCTGCCGGGCTCTGTGGGTTGCTGTCTTTCCACTTTTAGGCATAGGCAGTGCATAGATTTGAATGTTGCTATGTGTGCATGCTGGGAGCAGTTGGAGGGGTAGATATGTATAGGACGTCATGTGTTCAAGTGTGTCTTGCTGGAGGGAGCTTGTGAAAGCTGCTTTGGTGTTATAGATAGATGCCACATAAACCATAACTGCATGTGAAGCCCTCCGAATCGTGTGCGCGGTATGTCTGATACCACATGATCATATTCAAGTATATGTTAATGCAATTTTTTCCTCTTTTAGTTGAAAAGTAAACCCCCGGTTGAACTCTCAGCAGGGCAAGAGAGTTGTGCCTTAAGTCACTTACAATAACAAGTTCAACAACCGATGTCTGTTCATGCAAAACAGCATTCGGACAGGGGGAAGTCTGTCAAAGTCTGCAGCAGAGGCAGTGCCTGGGGAGGGCCGCGGGGGGCTGTGCCCCATTTCGTGAGGCTCTGTACCGCGTTTCCCAGGGCCCCCGGAGCCCCGCTGTGTCCTGTGTTTGCTGTTTGGTGTGGTGTGTGTGACATTAGGGGCTGGGCACCGCTGGTGCGGGCTTAGCCCAGCATTTGACCTGTGGGTTTGCTTCTTCCTTCCCACATCCTGCCCATTTCCCCCTCCTCCACAGCCTCCCAGAGAGCCAGCGCTTGGACGTGTGTGGCGAGCTCAGCTTGGTGGGGCACACCAAAACCCCCCACCCAACCTCTGACACGAGTGGCATGAACTTGGAGCCGGGCGAGTGCGGGATGAACTCGGTGAGCTGTGGCAATGGGAAACTCCGCCAGTGGCTGATTGACCAGATAGACAGCGGCAAGTACCCCGGGCTGGTGTGGGAGAACGATGAGAAGAGCATCTTCCGCATCCCCTGGAAGCACGCCGGCAAGCAGGACTACAACCGGGAGGAGGATGCTGCCCTCTTCAAGGTAAGGCTCAGCCTGGGCTTGGGATTGTGGAACACTGGCAGGGCAGGAGGGATGCGCCTCACCATCCCATCCTTGCCACCTGCCTCTGTAGGCTGGTTCTGCTGGTTAGTTGGCTGCTGCTGGACACTGCCTGGCTGTGCCCTGATGTTCCTGTGTTTGCGGGACAGCCCACCCTTCCACAATTCTCCGTGTTGAGCTAAATGCTTCTGGGACCGCAGCACGTTTCCACATTCATTACCCTTTCTTATGCCCACTAAACCGGTTTTCATAGCTTACCATGCTGCTTTTTTTTAGCCTAAACCTGTAGGCAGTAAATTTATGAACAATTCATGCACATGTAAGCACACACATATATGCTGTTTCAAGCACTGTACCTTGTGCTTGATTTTTTTTTTTTCTTTTCTTTCTTTTTTTTTTTTCATTTTCTGGCTCTTTTGATTATCTGAAATGTTTCTAGGCTTGGGCTCTCTTTAAAGGAAAGTTCAGAGAGGGCATTGATAAACCAGATCCCCCTACCTGGAAGACAAGATTAAGGTGTGCTTTGAACAAGAGCAATGACTTTGAAGAACTGGTGGAGAGAAGCCAGCTGGACATCTCAGATCCCTATAAAGTGTACAGAATAGTGCCAGAAGGAGCCAAAAAAGGTAAAGCATCTCAAATTCCCTGTGTAACAGAATGTGAATATGTCTCATTGCAAGCATATGAGGACTGAGGGGTGCTTTTCTGGAACGGCCCTGAAGCCTTTTAAAGTCTTTTAAAGGACCAGAATGAGGGCTCAAGTGCAGCTTGTTCTGGTGACTTGAAAGGCTGCATCTGCAGGGAGGACTGCTGGTGTTTGAGTTGGAGTGCTGAAAGGGAGCCCCTGCAGGAAGATGCAGACAGGCACCTGCACATCACTGGAGGAATTGCTCTTTTAGCTGGGGCCTTCCTGCCAGTTCTGTGTAGTGAGAGCCAAGCAGGAGGCTCAAGGAATGGGGGAAAAAACCCCCCCCCAAAAAATTGGATGCTTGATCTAGGTTCTGAATACAGGGGAAAGCAATTCTGGGGCAGACAGTAGGTTACTGCCTTGGGGAGGAGGGAGCTGGGAGTGTGAGGGATGGCCAGCCTGCAGCCTCCAGGGCAGGGGCAGGGCAGTGCCTGCTCTCCAAGAAGGCCCTGGTGCCGGGCAGGGCCTCTGGGAGGCAAAGGCTTGGCATCATTGTGCACTAGGCTGGGATGCACTGTGCTGTGGGGCATTGCACAGCCCAGTGGGACAGACTGCTCACTCCTGGAGCTGACTGCAAGGGGTGGGTCAGGGAATCCAGTCCCAAGTGGGTGCTGGAAGGCATTGTGGTCCTCTCTCTGTTCAGTGGCAGGTTGTATGGATTTGTCTTTAATGTGCCGATTTCAGATTTCCTTGAGATGTGGGTGACATAATTGATTTTCATTCCTCTGGTGAACACAGGTGCAAAACAGATGAGCATGGAGGAACAGCCATTAATGATGAACCATCCCTTTCCAATAACATCTCCTTACACTGCACTACCATCCCAGGTATGGCATTAGTTGAGTGTTTTGCTTGGTGCCTCTGCACTGAACAGCACAATTTCTGCACTCTCTGCTATGTCTGTCCTTTGTGGTGGGGCTCTCAGGTTCTCCCTGTGAAGGAACTTCATTATGAAAATTGAGAAATTGAGAAGCAACTTTTCTAATGTCAGATGAGGCCACAGGGCAATTGATTTCCCATGGTGTTGTTTATCCCGGAGTAATAGCTCTTTTCTGTTGGACGACAGTTCCTAGTGCACTGCCATTCTGTTGATGCCAGAATGCAAGCACCCAATGAAGCCTTGCTCTTTCAAGCAGACATTTACCAGCAGTGCTTTGACTGCCTTTTGTTATTTCACTCTGCTTATTATTTACACCAGTGGTGAGAAACTCATTTGAAAGCCTCATTGGTGGTGGTGGCGAAGTGCCATCCGCGTAGCCTGGGCACAGCTCAGACCTCCATGGGCTTTGGCAGGGAAAATCAAGGAGCTGAGATGAGAAAGCTGATGCAATGCATAGCCTTAGTTCTGACAGCTGCCTACTAAAAGAATACCTTGTTAAATTGAATAGGTACCGAACTACATGGTGCCCCATGAACGGAACTGGAGGGAATTTGCCCCGGAGCAGCCGCATCCTGACATTCCCTACCAGTGCGCCAGCGTCCCCTTCGCTGCTCGCAGTCATCACTGGCAAGGGCCCAGCTGTGAAAATGGTAAGACACCCCTGTTTAGGGCTGCTTGCTGAGGCTGGCCACCTGGAGAAAACCTCAGATTCCAGGTGTATTGTTCGTGGCTTTGACTGGAATTAAGAGATGTGGATGGAGAGGAGTGCTGGGTTCCCTTGAAAGGGAGCCACCTTTGTCCTGGCTCTTGCATTCACTGCCACTGTATGTGGGATTTGCTGGCTGTGCAGTTCTCTGTATTGATAGAAATCAGCCCCCAACAGTCCTCAGCTGTCTCGAAAGCCCTGAGCAATAAAGAAGGCAACCAACCCTCACAAAAAATCCAAATGGGAACATATGTTCTTCAGTTTTTCTCTCTGATTTTGGACTTCTTGAGGCATACACCATTGAGGTTTTCCCTCCAGCCTTGTGGGTTAGACTGGCATTATTCTCCCTAGAGGAAAGCTGGAATTATTACTTTATTTTAGTGCTGTGGCAGTGGGACAACTTGTCAGAGATTGAGACTCTCTTGGGGCTGGTACAGCAGAAACAGAATAAAGGGATGTTTCCTTCCTCAAAGATCTCACAGTACCAGAGCCTAACACAATCATGGCTTTCCAAGCTCTGCATTTGTAGGAAAAAGCCCAAATTGTGAAAAATGGCAGTGCTGAAGCCTGCAGGGAATAAAACATAAGAGAAAGGGAACCGCGCTGTAGATCCTGGCAGGGTAACTCTCCTGAAGATGCAGGCGTTTGCTTTGTGAGGAGAAGCACCTGGTTCAGAAGGGCAGGAAAGAATGGGAAGCAAGAAAGGACCCTTGGAGTAGGTGCTATATTTTCAGAGGACAGCTCCATCCCCATTTTGATGCAGAGAAATCTTTGGATCTACTAAAAAGTAAATATGCAGTGCACTACAGCTTTTCCTGGCAGTATATTGGAATTATTAGGCAGAATGCTTTGCCTTTTAGTTGAGTTATTTGCTAATAAAAAAATCAAGATAGATCAAGCAGAATGAGCTCTGCCCTCAGGTACATCCTCAGCAGCACTTCAGCACATTTGGATACTTTGCTGAATTTGTAGGCAGTTAGTGTTCGATACTGTGTTTATCACTGGGTTCTAAAACACATCAAGAGATTGTGGGTATTTTTTATCCCCATCGCTCCAGCTCCTGACTGTGCTGGGTTCTGCCACTGAGAAAGGTTATGGGTGCTTGTCTGCAAGTCACTTGCATGATCCTCCAAAGATTTTTATTGGCATTGAGAAACAGAGGAAGAGCATCAGTTGTTCATGGTATAATCCACTTACTGAAAGGCATCTGTTGGAAGAGTTCAATAGTAGTTCTACTGATAAAACCCTAATAATCTTCTGCTGAACGTTTTTCTTTACCTACATTTAAAAAGTGCTAATCCCAGCTTTATTGTTATACCCACCACTGGTAAAGTTTTTTGGAAATATGAAGTGTTTTATGCAGGTGACTTTTAAGAGCACTGTAAGCTAGTTAAAAATGTAAATTATTTCTCTAATGGAATAACATGTTAAGTAAGGAAAAGGACTAGGAGGAATATAGAAAGGCTAAGGGACTATTGCATGCAGACCCAAATGAAAATACAGTCCAGGTAATATCTGGAGTGGTTGGTAGAGTTGGCTTACCTGGAGAAATTGGGAAAAAGGACCTTTTTAAGAAGGGGAAAGAGAGAGTTCCTATTGGCGCCCAGGAACGCTCACTTTTGCATTGCTGTGATCTCTGCCCTAGCTTTTCTTTTAGGATTTAGGCTTCTGTCACTAACTTTTGTTTGTGAAAACAGGTTGTCAGGTGACAGGAACCTTTTATGCTTGTGCTCCTCCTGAGTCCCAGACTCCTGGCATCCCGATTGAGCCAAGCATAAGGTCTGGTGAAGCCCTCGCTCTGTCAGGTAAGGTCCGTAACCCCCCAGGCTTCCTGGGGGGCTTGGCAAGAGACTCTCACTTCTGACTTGCCCAGGCAGCATCTCTCCTTTCAGATGAAAGGAAAAAAGAAGAAGAAGAAAAAAAGAAACCTCTTTAATGAGTGAATTTGGTGTATGGTTGTAAGTGTCTGTTTTCCAGGACGCTTAAGCACTTCCAGCCCCAGCTCCAAGGGATGAAGGTGGTTAAAGCTAATGGAAGTGCTTTTCTGGCTCGTGGTATTAGTGCTGGGTTGCTTTGGTGAGACACCAAATCAGGCCTTCCCAGGGCAGTTTGGCAGTTTAGGAGTGTCAGTGCCTTAAGGCTCAGGTTTTCATTTGGGAGGAGTCCCACCCCCCCAACTGATGTTGCCTGGGTACCTTGTAGTGCTCCTGTTGGTGCCATCTGGCTTTGCTCTGCTTTGTTATTCCTGGTGGAAAAAAAAAGACATCCGGGAAAGAAAGGGGAAGTTATTTCAGCCAGGTTAGCAGATGTCTGGATGCTGGGGAACTTTCTAAATGGTTCTGGCAAAAGGTGTTGAAATGTGCTTTTGACAGAAATAATGGATAGACTTGTTCAGTGATACTTGGTGGGTTTTTTAAGTGGGATTGTTCTCTTGAATCAGGGTCAGTGTGTGTGTAGATGTGTGTGTCTTTGTGTGTGTATGTGAACATCTATTGTACACACATGTATATACTATATATACATGTATATACTATACTGTATTTTCAGTGCTGTGTGCATTCGTAAGAGTCAGCCAAGTGGACCAAATGGCCATTTGAAAGCAAGGCAGGGGATTTGGGATACAGCCCTGTTGGAGCTGGAGCCAGCAGTTGCTTCTCTCCAGACAGCTGAGTGCAAGTTTGCAGGTCCCCTGTGCAGAAGCCTTTTCTATGCAAAGTCTTGGGGGGAAACACATCTACTTCCTTGTTAAATCTGAGGAAGTGTACTGAGCCCGTGGGTTTAATTGTGACGTGAACTTGGAAAATGTGACCAACATCAACTTCTTCTGTGCAGATTTTTCCTTTTAAGTGGAAATGTGAAGTTTGTGTGATGTTAGTTCCTACCAAATTCCCATGCACCAGTAGCCCTTCTAATAAGATGGGAGAGCACTAATGCTACTGTGCCCAAAAAAATTTAGTATTTATGGTCTTCTTCTTATTTTTTTTTTTTTTTGGCTAATGTGAGCTTCTGGGTGGTGCTGACCACTGGGCTCAGAAATCTTCTGCAAACTTGTCTCTTGGCCTTAGCACAGATCTAAAATGTAAAACGTCCATACTAATGTATCACAATGATTGTTTTTTGTTTGTCTGTTTGTTTCTCCTTGTAGACTGCCGACTCCACATCTGCTTGTATTACCGTGAAATCCTGGTGAAGGAGGTGACAACTTCCAGTCCTGAAGGCTGTAGGATATCCCATGGCCAAAGCTATGAGGTCAGCAGCCTGGACCAGGTTATCTTCCCTTATCCAGAGGATAATGGCCAGAGGAAGAACATAGAAAAACTACTGAACCACCTGGAAAGAGGAGTGATTCTATGGATGGCACCTGATGGCCTCTACGCTAAGAGACTTTGCCAAAGCAGGATCTACTGGGATGGGCCTCTGGCGCTCTGCAGTGACCGACCCAACAAGCTGGAGCGGGACCAAACCTGCAAGCTCTTTGACACTCAGCAATTTTTAGCAGGTAATTCCCACTATGACTTTGATACCCTTTTGCAAATGTCACCTGGTCACTGTCCACATCAGCTTTATGGGAGTGCTCTTTTCATTAAAGTGAGAATTCCCCCTCGATACTTCTGGGCAAATGCAGCCAAGGGGTACTTGAGTCCTGTGTAATCCTATAAATTTCTGTGCTCTCTGCACATTCAGTGCCCCTGCACAGACCAACTAGGAGTCAACTGAGGCTGATTGGTGACACCCAATCCCTCACATTTCTATATGAAGCATAAGGAGGAACCTAGCAAAATAGTTTTTCTCCATAAATTGACATAAAAAACTGGATCCTCATCTTGGGTTTACTAGTCTAAGTCCTGGATAGGTCTGTGGTCTGCACCTGCACTCCTCTCAGCTTGGTCCAGAGCAAGCCTCAGGTCTTGCCCAGAGTATACGAATTTCAATAGCAAGCCTTCTTTTCAGTCTGTGCCGGTGTCTAAAAGATGTCTAGGAATTCAGAAGGATTTCACAAACTCTGGAATTTCAAGATTGCCTAATATTCTGAGCAAGGAGGTGCATACCTCACCAAAGCTCTCTGGAAGGGTCTCATTTTGCACAAGGCTGTGCAGAAGGGAGCAGGGGAGTACTTTAGGGACAGTGCCTTCTCCTTCCAGCCCGTGAAGGGAAGGGGCAAAGCTTCTACCCCACTTTCAGGCACACCTGAACAGCTGGAGAGAGGAGAGCTGTCCACCCAGAGGAACTGGTGGGAGATGGTCATTTTCCCAGAGGACAGCTTGGGCAGGCAGGAATAGACACTGACCCTTTGTGGATATTTCTGGATTTGCTTAGAGGTGAACTAAGTGGCTATGATTTGGTGTGTTTTCCTTCTAGACAGTGCATCAGCACTGACATGACACTCTCAAGGGAATAATGCATCGCAAAATTTAAAAAATCCAAACAAACTAAATCTAAATCATCAGCTTTAGCATACTTTATATTCCAAGGTGGATACTCTGTCCTAGAGAAACAACCAAGAAAAAATGCATTTAAAGAGAGGAATCTTAAATAGATGTGAGAATTGGCAGTTAGAAAGGGGAATTTGAGGTCGGGTATTGGGTTGGGCTTCAATCACATGCTAATTTGAAGATGTATAATTCTGTGCCTGGTGATGGTTTTGGAAATCCCTTTCCCTTTTCTCAGGTGTTTTTTTAGACGTGCTCTGGGTTCTTCCAAATGGTTGACAGGACGTCTTATTTTAGACATCTAACCCCAAAGATAAGCTCAAGCAATAGTTACTCTTCACCCCTCCTAAATTACTTATGCACCAGTGCCTGTGCAAACCCAAGTGTGTGGTTGCAGTCACAGTCTGTGGCGTGTGCAAAGTGGGTTTTTGCATATGATGATGCTCTGTGAAATTTGTGACTTGCCTGTCACATCTGTGTGTTAATTCAATGTGCTGAGGTCCCAGTGTGCAAGGAAGCTCAGGAATTCCCGTATGCTGGGAAACCGGGGCTTCCCCAGGAGGAGAGATAAGAGATCTCTGCCTGGAGAGGGAATCATGAACAGCAGAGAAAGGGACAGATGCAGAAGTGCTATGAATGAACCACAGCTCTTGGGAAACCAGTGAGGAGCTGAGCCCTACAAGGCAAACTGCACTGGAGCATCAGGGCCTGTGCTGAGAAGACTCTGCTGCTGAGAAAGCTAAAATGGGGCAAGAAATAAAAACCACGGGAATGGTCTTTGTAGAGAGAGATAAATGCACTGTAACTGTTGTAAATTGGGCTGGGTGGGGAGTAGAAGAGCAGATGAAGAGGGCTTGGCCTGTGAGGGTGGCAGCCAGAGCAGGTTGGTGGGACAGAAGGAGTGGCACCTGGAGCCAGAGTATCAGGAGATGGGAAAGGTTTGGGGAAGCACATGGAGAGCCCTTTGGTGTTGGACAATTCACTTGGGCCTGGAAGGGAAGACAGAGTGAGTGGAAGGTTTCGGAGAAGTGTAGGGCTGACCTCAAACCATGATTATCCTGGTGGTGGGAAGGAAAGGGCTTTCTTCTCCAGGTCTATGCTATGTGCACTCCCACAGGTATTCAGGATTTGGAGAATTGCTGAGGCCAAGTAAAACTAGGGAAAGAGGAAGTTGAAAGAAGTTGCACATTAGCAGTGTGGCTGGATTGGCCTTGGGTGGATCGTCCTTCTCTGTCCTGTAGCAGCACAGAGGGAATCAAGAGTCTCATGGAAAATAACTCTTCTTTCTTGCCTTATCCCCAGAGGCACTTTTCAGAGGTTTTGGGGAAGATTTTGGGGAAAGGTCCACTTTACTCCATGTTTTAAGTGAGCTGGCCATTGTTTTACTTGTTTTACTGGCCCCCTCAGTAAGAGCGGTAGTCCAAGCCAGGGTTGGGATGCTGTTGTAGCCACTGAATCCACACCTTGGTCTGAAAAGCTTGCAGCGAGAGTAGGAATGGCAGTGGTGTATTTTGGGAAAAGAAGCATTTGTCATGTCAAGTTCAAAGGCTCTTGTTTCCCTCTCCAGCAGGGAGGGTGCTTCATTATAACACATTGGCTTTAATATTAATTGCAGCTTTTTCCAGGAAGCATGAACAGAGTTACAAATTAAAATGGAATATTTACCAATATAGAATGTAGAAGCACAGCACTTAACACACACTTTAGCAAGGATATTGTGTTACATGAAATTTTCTCTTTTCTGGATGGAAATGCAATGTCAAAACCACAACATTTGGTCCATAGCACTGGAGATTTTTGTCTCATTGGAAGTACCTTATAAAGGCCTCCCCTGCTACTTCTCACAGAGGACACTGACTATTAGAATAACAATATAATTTGATCATTTCACTTTGCACAAGGTTATGGGTTAGAAAAAAGAGTGCAGGGACACGGAAGACACAAAATGCTCTTTTGCAGGCTCAGTACATGGCTGAAGTAGAGCCCTTCCCTTACCACAGTGTCCCGCACTGGGCACAGTGATGGGAGTGGCTCTGTGACACGCTGGCTGTGGCTAAATTTTGTGCCTGGCAGTATTTTGTGTCTCTGGCACTACCAAGCCATTGGTCTCAGTGCTGCTCTTGTGTGTCTGCTTCAATGGTTCCCAGCTACCAGTAGTGTCTGCTCCAGGGTTTCTGCTGTCGGGGTCCCGTAGAAGTACTGACTGGAAGACATCTTGCTTTGTGCATATGAAATTAATTGTGAGACAAAGCAAACAGAAAAGTTGCTGTGTTGTAGCTAGCTCCCCCTGATGCGAGGGAAAGTCTCCAAACTCAATGTCTTGTGCTTGCCTTTTGTCTTTTTCCTGACCTCTCTCATCATCCCCTGGAGTTACTTTATCTTCTCCACTGTGCTCCAGGGTCATCCACAAAGTCTGGCTTACTGGCCTGCACTGGTTTTGACTGAAGCAGGGTTAGTTTTCTTCACAGCAGTCCATATAGTGCTATGGTTTGGATTTGTGAACTAAACAGTGCTGATAAGAGAGGGACAATTTAGCTGATGTTGAACAGTGCAAGCACAATGTCAAGGCTTTCTCCCTGTCTCACTCTGCCCTCATGGGCTGCAGTCTGGGGTGGACGAGAGTCTGGGAAGGGGCACAGCCAGGGCAGCTGACCCCAGCTGAGGGATATTCCATTCCATATGACCTTGTGTTCTGCAGTAAAATAGGGCATGGGGGAATTTGCCAAAGGTTGCGCTTTCTTGAGCACTGGCTGTGTGTAGGTCAGCTGGTCTTGAGTGATTGCATTTTCCATCTCTTGTTTTTCTTTGTTTTGTCTTCTTTGTTTCTTTTTACCCATTAAACTGTCGTTATCTCAACCCACAATTTTTTTTCCTTTTGCCATTCTGTTTTTCTCTCCCATGCTGGTAGTGGGGGTGAGTGAGTAGCTGTGTGGTGCTTGCCTGTCTCCCATGATTATTCCACAGCACAGTACTTTCTCTCTTCCCAGAGCTGCAAGCCTTTGCTCACCATGGACGTCCTCTGCCAAGATACCAGGTTGCTCTGTGCTTTGGAGAGGAATTTCCAGATCCACAGAGGCAGAGGAAACTAATTACAGCCCATGTAAGTAGGATTTCTCCTTACCTAAAACAAGCACACTCCTTGGAGAATATGAATTTGCCCGTCAGGCTTTTGTGCCTCATGTAGATTATGAGGGAGATAGTAAATTGTTGAAAACACAGCACTTTCCAGAATAGGGTTTAATCCCCAGGTCTGCAAAGGACTGATTGGTAGCCCTCAGTAGGGCAGAGCACCTGATTTTCCCTCTCTACAGAGCATGTCATTTGTGATCTGTTGCAAATCCCATCTAAAGCTGAAATGTACCCGCAGCTGCTGGGCTGTGTTGTTACCACCACCAGCCCAGTTGTGCAGCTCCTTGGGCTGCCTGGCCAGTGCAGGATGGGGTGCTTTTACACCCACTGCACCTGAAGGTGCTCCAGAATGCCAGCCTGCATCTCAAGGACCTCAGCCTTCAATGGGATGCAGGGGCTGCCTGTGCAGCTTCAGGGTTCAGTAGCTGTCAGGCTCGTGAGCTGGCTGACCTCAGTTCACATGCACTCAAAGCTGCTGTTTCGGGATGCTCTCTGAGAGAGACTGAGACCAGGTACTTTCTGAATCGGTTATATTGGCCCATAAAACCACAAGAGAGGTGGTAACGCTCACATTAGCGGCAGGGCTTAGCTTACTGCATCCTTGAGAAGAAAACTGGTGTCTCTTTTAAATTTTTCAAAAGCCCTTTCAGTAGCAGGACAGGTCCCAAGTCAGACCTCTCCCATAAGCTGTGGCCTCTCCTTAGGCTGTGTAGTTTTCATGCTGCCACGCTGCTGACCAGCAGGTCTCTGAGGTGGAAGTCGAGAAGCTCACAAATCCATCCTGAGCTGTGCAATGACTAGTTAGAGATAGCTGGCCATCCCTGACTCTTCTTCAAGTCTTTTCTGCTGTTCCTGTTTTGACTTTCCACCTTTCCATCTCTCCTTCCTAGATCCTCTTGCCAGCCCCCTTATCCATCTCCTGTCCTGGCATCTTCTCAATGAGCCTGTACCTCCTGCTCTTTCTAGAGCTTTGCTTCCCCTTTTTGCTCAACTGTTGGCTGGTGGGACTCTACAATCCCACCAAACAGTTACGCACTGGAAGCTGCCTGGGGCACCTATCCCACTGCCTTCCTATCTTCACCATGGCATTAGTTTCCTCCAAAACAGTTACTGTGTCTTTTAATATGGAGGGATTGGCTGACCAGCAAGAGAGGGTTGTGGAAAAGTGTCATCCAGCCTGTCCTCCCCTGAGAAGAAGGAGAGCTTCAGGTGTTTGTTCTCAGTGTACAGCTCAAATATTTACAGTCAGAGCTCAAAGCCCTGAGAGGGACTGGTGGTTTCTGAAGAGACAGAAGTGAAGGCAGTGCTAGCTCATACAAATCCCACTTGGTGGTTGAACAAATTCCTCATCAGAGCTTGAATGAACAGAAACAAGAGTACTCTTGATGTTAAGTTGAAATCTAACTTCAGACACAGTCATTTGGTGACATACCTCAGCCTACCTGAGGGCTGCAACATTTCAAGTGAAGTCCTCAAAGTACTTCGCAATGCAGACAAGACTTCTGGCGTGTTCAATATGCATTTAAAGAGCTCGAATGGCCATGGGCATACGTGTCCTGCAGGCATTGCTCACATCCTGGGGCTGGGTAAGGGGCTGCAATTTTTCATACATCATTTGTGTCACTGCTACAGTCCCTTCTAAATGGAAGTCAGTGAAAGTAAGGAGTGTGTGCGTGTACTGAGGCACTTGGCAGCAGAGCTAGACTAGGCTAGACAAGACCTAGCTTAAAATAGAGATCAGTGATACTGCTGAAATTTTCTACCCATTCTGGTAAGCAGAACTGTTTTGTCCCATCTTGTTTTTAACTCAAAACCATCCTGAATAACTTAAGATGAGGAGCGTGAAGTTTTGTCACATGTCTGATTAACATTTTGTCTGTTCTTAAGGTTGAACCAATGTTTGCCAGGCAACTGTATTACTTTGCTCAACAGAACAGTGGACATCTGCTGAGAGGCTATGATTTACCAGAACTTGTGACTAGTCCAGAGGATTATCACAGATCTATTCGCCATTCCTCTATTCAAGAATAAGAACCTCAGAAAGAGTGGTTTTAAAGGCACTGTAAAAGATTGTGCAGAGTGGAAGAGCAGATCTGGGTCACAATTTGGAGATCCACAATCCCAGCTGGATGTGTTCAGGGGTTCAATGATAGGAAAGTGAACAACTACGACAACTGTATTGTACAATAAAAATGATGGGTCTTCAAAATTTGGATGCTATGTCTCACGTAGGGTTCCAGTGTCGCTGAGAATTAACTCAAAACTGACAAAATTATTGCTGTGTTTGTTTGCTTATTGTTCTCCTTGGCTTTTGGGGACTGATTGTTACTGAATACTTAAATCCAGAGTTTACACTGTTACCTTTGCAGGGCTATTTATTTTGGATTACTGATCTCAGGGAAAGTACATAAATTTGTGATGTTCCCAATTTGAAACTGTAGCTACTGTAGGTAGGTAGCAAACGTAGATGGTTTATTGAGAATAGCTAATACATGTAAGTTGTTACAAATTTAGATTCATAAGTGTGATGCCTATATTCTTGTATAGAATATTTCAGTGTATTTTTTAAAAACAATGCAATTCTTCAGAGACTTATTTTTTTAATGCCTGACTGACACTTGCCCTGACAATTAATTTTGTTGATGTCATTGTTATTGGATTAACCTCCATGATAGCAGTTTCTAAAGTGATGCCTTTATGGTACTGTGTTAAGAAAAGTGACCGTTCAACTTGTATTACCTTTGAATTTTGTGGATTAACCACTAAAATTCTAGAGTCCCAAAGAGCAGGTTTATAAATAAATTGCATTTTTCTTATAATTGTAAGCTACTATGCATGCATTGTACATACATACATATATATATGTATGTATATATGTATGCGTTAGAATGAAGTTGGCAGACCTTGCAAATAGCACAGAAATGGTCCCGCTACCCCTTTTTGATGTCACATGCATAAGCCAGGTTAAAATAACCACACCTCTGACTTAGACAGAGCCGACTCTGCTGTTTGTGTGCACTTGCAGCTTTCTTCCAGTGGTACTGAAATGAATGTGAGAGCTCAAGGAGAGCAGCATTTGGCCTCCTGTACTAAGCCAGTCAAGGAAATACTTGCTTGAATGTTTGCAGAATTTGATGCAGTTTGCAGCTTTCAGTGATAGGATGCCGTTACAAAGACAAAGAGAAGAGGTCTGTTGGATGTGTGTGCCAGTGAAGTTTCCTTGCTGGCAGGCAGACCGTGTGATCTTAGCAGCTTTTGCTCCAGAACATGATCCCCCTGTGTTTAGCAGACATACTTCACTTGACTTCCTAAATGAGGAAGAAAAAACAGTACTTGGTCTGGCAGCAGACTTGTGTCTTAGGGACTTTGAATTTATACATCTTACAGATGCATACTCTTTTGGGATATATTATCCCTCTCCTTCTCCACAGTGCCAAGCAGAATGAACAGATCATTTCTACTTTGTTACTTGAAGGGGTTTTTTTTCCTGGCTTAAAGATTTTTGTAGGGAAGACCTCTTTCTTAGACATGAAAAGCAATGCTCTAGGTGACCATCTGAGCTTCGCGTGTGCTTCTGTCCTGCGCATACATTTTACTGAAAGGGACTTCTGTGTTCAAACTTCACTGGTACAATACAAATATTTGATGTGTTTTTCACTTTTTTCTAGTGATTGTTGCTTCATATGCTCATTGCTTCAGCTCACGTCGTGGAATAAAGTTCTATTTCCCTACCAACTCGGTGCGTATGTGTTGTTTTCAGTAGTGGGACAAATCTAACGTGTGTGGTTCTGCACTGTGGACCTGGGCAGTGCTGCTGGCTGTCTGTGGGGAACTCTGTTCTGAGCCAGAAGTGCAGAGAAAGGTCAAGAGGTAAGGATTTTTGCTTACGGAAATGTCTGCAATATTAGCCACAGGTAGCAGAAAAAGGGAAAATATGGAGGTTCCCCTTTGGCTGTTGGTTTCCAGGTCCATGGACAGTGCAGCAGATCCCTGCAGCTGGGGATCTGGTGCTGCCATGCTCTGCTCCTTCCCCACCAGGGTGTCAGGCTGGTACTCTCCTGCCCAGCTCAGCATGTGGGGATCCTCTGACTTCCACTTAGTTCCTGGTCATTATAGTTTCCAGTGCACTTTAAAAGTGAGTAGAGCTAAGAAAGGGTGAAAAGGAGGATGGTAAAGTGAACTAAAGTAGTGAAGTTGCAAATAGGAGAGAATTTACCAGGTAGACCCTGTTGGAAATCGGGGTCCTGAGAGGGGTTTTTGGGTGCGGAGCTTACATACAGAGCAACCAAGGTGTGAAATACAGCAAGCATCTGAAGATGGGGGGGAGAGTATTTTCTCTTTTTGTGCAGACTCCTATTGACTACCGACGTGCATTATACTTTCTGGCTTTGGAATGAGCTTTTAATTGTTTTCCTTGAAGTAGCATAATTGAAAGCCAGCAGCTGTGGAGAGGGAGGGAGGGAAAAGAGTACCATCAGCTTTCTGGCCAAACACAACTTGGTTGGAGGAAAGGTGCGGGGGGATGAGTGGAAGGAAAATCAAGCTGCTATTTCTACCATGAATTGTTTTGCATATGAGGTCTTAAAGCTGCATTTACTTTTGTGACCATTTCTTGCTGTTCAAAATAACTATGAATACCTAAAGTGGGGAAGAAACAAAAAGCAAACAAGAAAAAACCCTGGAAACGTTTTCTCCTCTTAGCACCTTTTTTACAGTCACTACGTGAAAGCATTTGAGGTACTTCCTACCTCGGTTAAATTCTGTTTATAGTTTCTGAGGTCTACTTCCTTCCGGTTATGTTTTTGGTGGCATTGTAAATGACATGTTTGACTCCTGTAAACATCGAAGACACAGCTGTTTGGTTTTTTTCTCCAGCGTTTTCTGTGTCAGTATTGTTTTTTCAGATTTTAATACAGCCACAGTTGCAACTGTTTCTTGAAAGGGTTTTGGAACAGAGAAGCACCTATATTACAAAGTTGGTTCTGCTGAGTAGTTTTTCCTACTAATGTAAACTATATTAGCCTTAGAGGGGTTGTAGGTTAACCAGAAACAAGGAGATAGATTTTAAGCTGAAATACAGTGTAATGGGTTTTGTGGAAAAAACACAGGATTCACGTGAAAACCCCAGTGGCCTTTTAGTTGAGCATATGCATGGTGTTTACATCAGCGTTTGTCAGCAGCGTGGAGGTGGGGAAACACCACCCTCAGCACAGGGCTTTCAGGAAAAAGTAAAGCATGTTCTCTTGCACGCTCTCAGATCACTGTCTGTGTGCACTTGTAGAGAGGAAGGGGGAGGGAAGACAGAAAAAGTACTCACCGTAAAGGCCAAGCAGATTTAAACAATCGTATCTCCTTTCCCAGGCAGAACTGTGTGTCAAATGTAGATGAACTTGAATGGCAAGATACTAAAGATTGCCAGGATGTTTTTTATCTGAACTCTGATCTGGCTGGTAGTAGGCTAACAGTTACTGATTTTGATTTAATGCTTATGAGTTTGGTTGGCTCTGAAGAGATGTCAACAGTTCCCTGCGACTCGGAATAGTTGCGAGGTCACTGCTGTACGTTGGTGTATTCAAGCACTTAACTTGAGTGTAGTCAGGTAAGCACATCCTTGCTGCATCCCAGAGAACTGGTCACATCCACTGTGACCCACAACCAGCTCTGCTCCTGGGCTTCAGGAGCCAGCTGGCCCAATGCCTGCAGAATGCTCCATGCCCTGATCGTGCTGAAATGACAGTGAAGGAGGAGCTAACTTAGGTGTCTCAGAATAAGACTTTTGGAACAGTAGATGTTAAAGAACTTAGGAGCACACTCATTGGATGGGTTGTCACTGTCCTTTTGGCAGCTGACAAGAGGAAAAGGCAGTCACCTGTGCTCAAGTGGAAACTGAAAAACAAGCCAGATGCCCTGGTTCTGGGTTTGGACTTGTTTTTATGCTTGGCCCTAGCAGAGGCTGACTGGACAGCTGATGTCTGAGTGGTTCTGCACAGGGTGATGTTCCACAAAAAGGCAATTATCAAGAGTGCAAAGAGCCCAGTCCAGGTTTTCATCTCAGATAGGAGTAGCGTCATGCCCTGGTGAACAGTGACAATGAAACACAAGAGTTCATTTTGCAAATGCATTTTTATTGTTTCTGCACAGCACAGCTGCCTTGCATGTCTCTGCAGGCAGCTGGCAGCCTCCGGCCACTCCAGCTTACAGTGCTGCCAGCTGTGGCCAGACCTGGTGTACTGGGCACTTCTCTCGGATCAGTCTTCCAGACTTCAGCTACCATTTCCTGCTCCCTACAAAAGACAGGTCATGAATTATGCAAAAAAATCTGTCTTTTAAGCTAAGAGAATAGATCAGATGACTTTTCACAAACCACAGCTAATGCAAGCCCTCCATATTCCTAGGAAGTGTTCTCATCTTTGGCCCTTGGGCTCTCTCTGTTTTGATTTTGAGACCAGCTTCTGAATTCTTGCTCTAGGAATGTCTGAAATCCAAAAACTTACACACTCTGGTTGTCCTGTCTGCTTACCCCAGCTTTTAATCCCTTTCCTAGCCAGGCAGAAATGATGTCCGTGTAGTATCAATGAAACCACCCCCCAGAGGAAGTTCTGTGAACATCCGTGTGAACCTGGTGAGGTGAGAGCAGACACTTGCATCCTACCTGAAATGTGCTTTCCAAGCTCTCTCAGCTATGTCAGTGCAAGTGCAGTATGTACATCACCATGTGCATGAAGCACATTTCATCCCATCCTCACCATATCGTTCATCTTGCTCCTTCTCACTTCTTTCTGTGAAGAGCAGATGTTTAAATGTGGATCAGGCAGATATAGAGCCCTGGTTTCCTCAGGTCTGCGAGATGCAGCTTGTCTCTCTGACCTGGGAATGGCCAGTGCAGCACAGGCAGTGGTCAGATGCTTTCAGGTTCAAGCACTTCTATTGTTTTTCTCCAAAATACATTAGTCTGTCATGGTTTGTGGGTGAGTCCTACTCATATAAGAGGGACTATTTATCTCATGCCGTCTTATGCCTTCTCTTCCTGGTCTGATGTGCCTCAGCAAATGGTCATCAAGAAATTTCCTTTTTTCCTGGTGGTTGCAGCCATCTAGTAATGTGCATTGCTAGGTAACCTGTGTGTCTTTCTAACTCATTTGGCTCTCTCTTGGGTCCTCTATCATTTTTCCTCTACACTGGCAGCAAGATCTAAAAGGCAAACAGTGCCTCTTAGTTGTGCATGCCAAGCAGGACAGGGCACAACCTTTGAAGCCTAGTCTCTAGACAGCACCACAATTCCTGTAATTGGGAATAGGATATTCTTGTGTCTTCCCAGTTGTGATTCTGACCCTCAAATCCATGAACTGATCAGCAGAATGTAATCATGGCAATCATTTATGCTAGGCTTTCCCATAGGAAACTGGTGTGCAGCTTCTCTCCACCTGAGGCACCACATTCAAATTGCAGTTTCTCAAGGTGATTGAATCAATGGTTTCTCACGCTCCTGTCAGAGCCATTCATAACTGGTTCATAAAAGCGAAGGCTGAGCATTTCTAGTTTCTAGCACAGAGCATATAGCCTCCAATAAAGTCACTTTTAGAGCTAGATATCCTACTTTCTTCCTTTCAGACTTCTGGGTTCCCAATTTTATACCCTCAGACACCAAAACGTCATGGGTCAGGCCTTGACACATCTCCAATAGCTCATTTTCATTTCCTTTTTTCTCACATGATCAAGAGGTGTAGCCCTCTTCGGGGCTGTCACCTCCCACAAAAAAAAAAAAAACCCATACAAAGAGTAGTGAGAGAGTAAGACTTCAAAAACAGGGTGAGAGACCTCATCTGCCGTTGAGACGTCAGTCTCCAAGAAATAGGAAAGGTCAGAGCTGTTTAGGGCAACGGGGTTTTCACAACTCAGCTAAAAAAACCCAGACTGTGTCTGAAGAG
>WBMY01017435.1:123400-261318 GCA_013397315.1 Donacobius atricapilla
AAAAATGTAAAACCAAAAAGCAGTGCGTGAAGACAGGTGTTCCCCTCAAGAAAAGAAAAAAAAAAAAAAGAAAAGAGACAAGCTAAATTTGGCTGGAAAAAGAGGTGGACAGGTATGAGCTGCTGCTTGTGGCCACAAAGGGTCAGTTACGTGGAGGGTGGGGGGAATGGGAGCTGTTACGAGGGCAGGTGTGGAAGGGCTCAGTGAGAATTGAGAGAGGAATACCATAAGGGAGTGGGCCAGGAGCAAGCCTGGAGGCCATCCTAGGGGAGGATAGAGGAGGGAAAAGGGAGTGGAAAGGGCCCCCCAAGGGGCAGCAGTAGGGCCTTGGCTGTGAAGGAAGGTGACAGTGGGGCTGCTGAGTGTGGGTGTAAGGAGGAGTTTGAGGAATACACAGTAGTGAGTTGAGGTTGGAATAGGGGGGGAAGCTTGAGGAAGAGCTTGGAGGGAGAAAAGGAGCAGAAGACAGCACAGCAAGAGGGATACTGCAACCACTGGTGCTCTGGCAAGCAGGAGGAAGGGAGGCCAAGAAAGAGGAGGATGGAGGATGACGGTAGTCAGAAGTAAGGATCTGATTGCGTTAGGTGAGTTAATGTTAGGTGTGTGGCTGGGTCTAGAGGAGCGGTAGGAAAGGGTCCATGGAAGGCCTTGCCAGGAGGCTTTCATCCACACTTGGAGAGTGGGGTAAAAGTAGCTCATGAGCTGGGAGACAGGGAACCAGAGTGAACCCAGTGCTACAAGAGATAAAATTAGGAGACTCAGAGGTTTTTGAGAGGACTTGAAGGATCTTTGTGCAGAGGGACAAGGGGAGGTAGAAAAAAGCAGTACAGCCACAGCCAGTGATACAGCCAAGGTCACAGCAAGGCCAGGTGGAGAGACAAGAAGATGATGCTGAGGGAGAGACAAAGGTGGCCTTAGAGAAGGAACTGAGAGCCCAGAAATCAGATAAGGAGCAGAGCATAGCCCTGAAGAACATTTTCACAGAGGAGTGAAAGTTAGCAAGTGGTCCTGATGTGGTGAAGCCTTAGTGAAAGTGGGATGTTGAATATTTCCTCAGTTCCTCAACAAAATCAAGCGAAGCTTCCTTGGCTTCAGGTAAGTATCTCCCCACAAACAGCCACGTGCTCCTGCTCCTGCCCAGCCATCTCCAGCTCCATGTTTGGAAGTAGAAAGTGAAGAGTATTACTTTTGGAACAAAGACAGCAGTTCCTGTGCAGCGCACCAGGGAATCTCATCAAGAATTCCAAGGGTTTAATGGGTCAAGCAGGCTGATTTTAAGTAGTGAATAGTTCAATTGATCATTGATTTTATTGCCAAAGATGCAAAAGTACAAGCTGCCATTGCTAGTCAACGCTCCTTTTCTGGAAAACCCAGCTCCTTGGACTGCCAATGCCATGACCATGCTCCCAGCAAGAAGGTGTTGCTGTGAACTGCACCGGTGCAAGGAAGTGCTATGTTTGCAGAATGCATGGGATTGGTCTGGATCACATAGTCCAGGAGAGATGTCCTTCCCTTTCCATGAGCATGCTGCCAAGCCTTGCCCACTGATTGTCTCCATCTCCCCCCTGAGCCCCTTGCAGTCCTTCTGTGGGCTGGGCTGGGGCAGCCACTGCTCCTCTCCCCCATCCCATGGGTGGAAGGGAGAGGCTAAATGCACCAGGCAAAGGTCACCTACTCGATGCTTGAGAAAGTTTCATGGGACAAGGTCTTCTGCCTGGCATGAGGGAAAGTTAATCTGCCCCCATAGTTTGTGGGGGCACATCTGGTGAGGTTTGCTGGACGAAAGTCTGGGGTAGGTCCAGAGTAAACTCATGATTAAAGGCTACACAAAGTCATCCTTCCACCCTAAAATAGTCCTGTGCTTATTTGTGAGAAATCATTCAGGTTTGCATTTAAATGCACTGGAAGCAGGTGAGTTTTAAGATAAGTACACAAAGCAAATGTGCCATTTATCACTTCTTATGCTGATGATTAAAGCAAAGGTTTTCTTTTCTCTGCAAGGAATATTGTGAATGGAGTGCAATTGTGTTAATGACAGCAGTAACAACAGAGTATTATTTTAGTGGAAACTGAGGTGTTGGTGGAACACAATCTAAGAAGCTGGAGCAGGACAGGGCTGGGGTAGAGGCTCAAAATCCTGATTTCACTGACTTTGTGGGCTGAGACGTCACCCCTGAGAGAAAAGTCTGCTTTAAAAATCCAGGGATGGCTTCAGTTATTTGGGAGTGTGTCTGTGGTGTTACCTAACTGCTGAGGACATCCATGAACCCCACAACCTGTCTATGTTTTGATGGTCAATTTGGAACTGAAGCAACTGATGTGGTGGAAATAATTGTCTCACCGTCTGATTTAGTCACTCCAGCAAGGTGTTTGCAGAACTTAGTGCTTTGTATAGGATAACAAAAAAGCAATGGGCTGGCTAATTCAATTAAAAGCAAATAACTAGTCTAGGCACTGACAGCATGTGGGAGGAAGTGGTGTTGTTTCCACTGTGACTGGCAGTGAGTGACTAGCAAAAACAAGGTGGTTTGAGGAAGGCTTGCGTATTAATGGCATTTCCCTGTTCTGTTTGTCAAGCAAAGGTGGGAATATAGAGTCAGAATTTACTTGAATCGGTGCTTTTACAAGAATAGTCAATAGGCCTCCACGGGAGTGGTACCGAGTTGCTGCTGCACACAGGCAGCCCTGAGCTCTCTGCAAAGTGCCCGTGAGTGCCAGGGGCAGGTACTCGGAGTTGCTGTGGGTGAAACAGAGCAAAAGAACACCAGAGCTGCGCACAGGGCAGGTAGGAGATGGCAGTCTGGCTGCTGGGAGTGCTGAGATGCTTTTGCTCCCTCTCTCTGTGGCAGCCAGGCTCCCACTGCCAGCTGCCAGCTGGAGGCTTGTACCTAGAAAAGTCTGCCTGTGGCGTGGCTGAGTCACTTCTTACTTGCAGCAGGTCACAGATCCACATTGCAGCCACGGGCTCAGCAGTCTGCCTGCAGTGTCGGATCAGAGTTTTTCCAGAAGTGAATCAGACTCTGCCCGATTGCTGTATCAGGCATGATAGCCCAAAAGTGTCTAATAGCACCTTGCTCTGTCTCTGCCTGTGTTCATCTGTCCATCATTACAAAGATAAAAAGGCCAACTGTACTGATTTGGGGTGCTCCATCCTACAGGACAGCCCATAGGATGTTAATTCCCTCCTGACCAACTCACATGACTTTGCATGAGGAGGAAATATTTCTGTATCAAAACTTGCTTTAAGAGAAAATTGCCGATAAATAACTAATTCCAGCCATTTGATGGCTAAATCTTTCAGTCAGTATCTTGAGAGAGAGCCAGAACTGAGGTGCAGCCCAGAGAGGGACAGTTTCTGGGCTCCCAAGTATGTGATGCCTTTCACACTCGAGCCGGGATTCCTCTGCCATGCTGCACTCCTACTCAGAGCTCTTACTCTGATTTGAAATCCACCAGCCTTGGCTGGTACCAAGCTCCCCATACTAAATCAGGCTCAGCCTTCTAATATGTCCTGTTTCTCCTCAAACCCATAAAAGCAAAAATAAAATAAGTATATAGATTCTCCTCCTCCCGCACCAGCTAATATATTTTGTCTATGGAAACAGAGGGGATGTGCTCTGGACTTAGCTCTGTCATTCAGAGATGTACAGAACGGTGCAGGTCTGTAAAAGCTCAGACTTGAAATGGTGTTACCTCTGGCCCATCCTGTTGTTCCCATGCTGGCTTTGGTGAGTTTTGTGTCTGTGTCTCGTCTTGGTTCAAATCAGACTACAAGCTCTGTGGCGCAATGTGTGGGCATTTCTCTGTCACTAAGCACCAAGAGGAGCTGGTGGCTCCAGCTGGGATCTCTGCATGGTGCCACACCACCAGGTCTGGGAGAAGGTGGTGGAGCAAATATAACAAATGCAGCCAAGAAGCAGCATTGCTATAGCACATCTTACAACACACAGCACCAGCACGCTTGCTGGCATCCAGGAGAGCACAACCATGTTGGCCATGCTGGGTGCCTTGGAGGACAGAGCCTGCAAGTGTGTCCTGCAGCATCCTTTACCAGCAGCCACAGGAGCATCCCCAGGAAAACAGTGAGAGGAGAGGCAGAAGGTCTCCTCTGCAATCAGAGATGCCTTAATACCACTAAATGGGTGCTCAAATTTCTCCAGGATATTAAAAACCTTCACGGCAGCATAACCCAAGAATGTGCCCAAAGCAAAGCTAACAAGAGCATGGCCGTGTGATGCACATATCCACTCCGCACAGCTCCAGCCATTCCAGGGCTTTGCAGCCCCGTGTTCTCAAGGCATGTCCACAGCTGATTGGATGTCTTGGCTGTCTGAAATGGTTTTCATTTCCAGCTGACCCTGAGAAGGGCAGCTTCTGCTGCTCAGTTATGGGGGTTGCATGAGCTGGGCACTGTTGGGAGGGACCAGGATACTTCACCTGCAGGTAAAATCCTTACTACTGTTGGGAGCCTGTCAGAAGAGAGAACAGCTACTTGACCACGTTTACTTAGACCAAGGAGTAGTTCCTTTTGTTCTGTGGTTGGCATCAGGAACTTCACATAAGTGATTTTTTTTTAAGTTGTTTTTTACTCTTACCCAGTTTGAATGGGGCTGCCTCCTGCTCTTCCCTCCCCACTGCTCATTTATTTTCACTTACTGTGTCTACCTCCCTGTAATTCAGAAGCACTGGCTGAGGAGGGAGGCAAGGTGGCCACTGGAGTTCATTTTTTTGCCAACAGCTACATTGTCACTGCCTGTGCTGGTTTAGCTTTGACAGACAGCAAAACAAACTCCTTGGTGTTTGCATGGCCCTGCCCCATGTTAGACCCCTCTCCAGCCCCATGGCATGTGGAAAGCCCTTGTCCTGGGTGATGGGAAAGTGTCTAGCCCCACACTCTCCAAGAGGTCATGGCTGTGCAGCCTGGGCAATGCTCATAGCAGCAGCACCTTGGCAATTGAGCTGCATCCCAAGTGGAAGTGTTTGTGGTTTTTCCTTCTTGTTTGCTTTATTTTCTTTCCCACTGCTGCCACAGCTCTGTCTGCTTTGCCTCTGCCTGTCAATAAGTTGGGGCTGCGGGATAATAAGAATTCTGTTTTGCAGAAGAAACAGGGAGTTTTGTGACATTTGGAATTTGGGCTTTTGTTTGTTGCCTAGTTTGGGGTTTTTTTTTAATTCAGCAAGGGATGGCACGGGGAAAGCAAGATTTCATTCAGATTTTTCTTGGGGGAAAAATGTCTCCAAGAAACAATAAAAATAAAATAAAATATCAAAGAGAAGCCATTCAAAAGTACTTCACACCAGTAAGAAAGTTTGAAATCAGGATGGGAGGCCTGGCCCAGTCTATTCTCCCCAGTCACCTGCCTCCTCTGGTGTTGACACCTATGCCATGCATGGGTGCAGGTGACTCAGCAGAGATACTGAGGTGCTCAGCCACTGCTGTCCTTGGAGGCAGCAGCCAGGAATGAGCAAAGGAGGCTTGGACTCTGTGGAGAAGAGGCTCACTGGTGGGGAGGACGCCTCTTCACCCCTGCCAAAATCAGTGACTTCAAGGCTCAGCCCTCAGGCCACTGGGAGTACCCCTGGCTCTCCAGAGCTGGGCTCCATAGGTGCTCAGAGAAAGCCCAGCAGAGGGGATGCCTCCCCAGGAGCTGGGGTTGGTCCTGTGTGATGCAGCTGGAGTGTGGTTTTGGGTGCCTGGGCAGCGAGGCAGGGCCTGGAGGAAAGCTGTGACTTGCAAGCTGGGGCCCCACCGCAGGCGCTCACGGCAGCACAGCGGGGCTGAGCCACTCGGGGGCTGTGTGTGCAAAGCTCGGCTTCTTCTAAGAGCAGGAAACTTACTCAGAAGCACAATCCAGTGCTTGCCTTTACTCCACCTCTTTTATATATAGTCCCCATGTCTCTTGATTTTACTTCGGCAGTCGTTGTATGAATTGCAGCTCTGAAGCGTGTGTAGGGGGGTGCAGGGACAACTGAGTGCTGCTGGCCAAGCTGGAGCTGCTGTTTTGCTCCTGGATGTGGGGTTCCCTCTGCAAGGGCAGTGTTGGAGAGCAAATTTCATCCTCCAGGTGGTTGTTGGGGGGTGTGTGTGGGGCTTACGCCACCTCAAATGAAAGTGAGGGCTCTTCTTTTTCCCCAGGGATAGACTAAGAGCATTTTTATTAGTGTTTTCCTCCCTGTTGCTGTTTTTCTGATTTCTTTCCCTCCCCCGCAACCCCCAAAGTTTTGAAGGAAATATAGCCAAGCTGCAAAACTAAGAGGTTTGTTTCCCTGCTATGCAGGATGATGCAGAGCATAGATTATTCCTCCAGTCTTTTCAAGGGAGGTGTCTGATGTCAAGGAAGCACCTTAGCTCAAAACCTGTGCTCAGAGGGAAGGAAAGAGAGCAATGGTGGTTTGACCTCACCCCCAGGAACGCTGGTGCTGGAGGCAGCAATAGGCCTCTCAGTTTATCTGAAACTCAGAAGATCCCCAGATCCACCAACCAAATGTCTCAAGGAGCCGCAGCGTTCCTGCTGCCCTTTCCCAGCACGCAGCTGGTGTGAGATGGTGATGTGAGTTGGTGCTGCTTTCACTTCAAGGATTCCCAAACCTATGAATCCAGGCCTCTGTTTATGACAGCAATTCAGAACACACATAAATGGGGGGGCTGGCTTCTTTCTCTCCTGTCATTTTTACAAAGCTATGGCAACATAAACAGGGATTTGTAACAGCCAGAAGAGTTCAATGGAACAGTCTGAAGTATTTTCCTAGAAAAGATTCACACAGACATGAGTCCTTGGCCCCCGTGATTATAAGCAGAGATAAACAGAAATGTTTATCTCCTTTTAAACACTGAAGCTACCCTACTTGGAGTTAGGGAATTTAAAAGCAAGAGACATCTTTCTATACTGGTCATTTAAAGAATCAACCCAATTTTCCTTTTTTTAGCAGTAACAATGTAAATTATGGAAAAGCAGCACATCCTATATGAAGTTTCCTAATTCATTTATTAAAAGCAGGGTACAATGAGCACACACGTGTATATAGAAGACACATACACAAATCAGGTCATCTTCCTGTTGGAGTCAAAATCAGAACAGACACCAAAAACCCAACAAAAACCCTCAAAAACCCTCAAAAAAACCTCACAGGTTTGATTTCACCTTGTGTGAAGGTGATCTTGAGCCCATCAAACAAGAACTTTCAGGCATTTGGTTGCTCAATTTTTATTAATCCTCTCTTTTGCTTTACTGTCTAGACACCAAACCAAAATGAGGTTGGCAGCTGCAGTAGCTTCTAATAAGTGACATTTCTTGCCCTCAGAAGTTTCCTGTCTAAGTCAGTGGGGCAAGTGGCAGAGAAATGGAAACATTACTTACTAGATCCCTCCTCTGCCACCTTTGAAAAAGTGATATAGTGAGAGGGTGATAAGAAAAATACTACAGTTTTGATATTTGAAAAAAATTTTTAATATATGGACAGCATTTTTGAATGGAGTCGTATGCCTACAAGACCTGGAAAGCACACCATGGACCCCTGTACAGTCTTAGGCATGAAACCTGCTCCTGCCCTAGGTACTCAGGGCTGCAGCAAGGAGGCTTTGGAGTGCCCACCTCCAGGAAGGCCTCATAACTCATGAGCTCATATCTCAGATTTTGCCCTTGCCCAGGTAGTGCTGTCCTAGCTGGTGGTGAAAGGAGCATTTCCAGGAGCTGATGCTGCTCCCTCTTTGTCCTTGCTCACAGGTAGATGAGAAATGAAGGATCAGGCACAGCTGCAGACAGGCCTGGCAGGAGGCTTTTCCAGCCCTGTGTTGACAGTCAAAGTCTCAAGACTGTGTACGGAGATGTGGTGTTGGTGGGGAGGGGGAGCTTGTGGCAACAATTCACAACCTGTCTCTTTCCCAAGGACTCCAAGGTGATGGCTGGACCGATGGTGGGATGGTGCTTAGTGGCTCTGTGGTGGCAGTGAGAGGCAGGTGTTGGCCCAGGGCCTTGGAAGTTGCTTTTGTCTGGACAGAGCAACCATCAGTACCTATGAAAAGTAAAAACAACCAACACCAAGCCCCTGCAACCTAATTTTGTTAGCAATTGCATCCATTATCCTAATTAAGAAGGAAATGCCAGAATACTGAATAAGGATTGGGATTGACAGGAGTGATTACCCACCATGTCCTCCCAGGACCAGGTTCCTCTGTGGATGCAAAAGGAGGCTAAAAGAGTTGAAGAACGAAAGCATGGCACATGAAAGGTCTCTTTGGCAAGGTAGGGAAAAAGAGCAGAGATAAGGAATGGTTTCGGCACAGGTATCAGAATACAGAAAGGCCTCATGGCCCATGATTCACAGGTGCTGGTCACCACTGTAGCCCTGTCTGAAGGGGTGGGTGTGCAGCTTGTCAGAAAGTGAACCCTTTATTTACAAACCAACTCATCGCTTACAAGCCTGCTTATTTACCCAGCCTATTGATAAAAGTACCTGGTCTTGAACTCTCAAAGGAAAACTCTTTAATCACAGAAGTCTCACATTGTTACTTTGCTTTGAGTTGGTTTTTCTTTTATTCCTATTTTGCACTTCACTTACAGTATTACGCAGACAGAGGAGAATATTATGAAGGCCACATGGGCAAATTTAATAGATGTCAGCATTTGACTTTTCTGTGCAGTGTTTGTGTGCCTGGGTATGTGGTTCCCTTAGCTTAAGGAAACAGAAATGGAAGGGACAGCAAACTTAAGCAACAAGATGGGAGTCCATTTCATTGGACCCTGATGCTACACCTCTCAGGGGATGAATTGCCATCCTTTTGATTAGTCCTTACCCAGTATGTCCTGATATGCTCCAGGCACTTGCCCCTTCACTGCTTCCCTTTCCCATCACTACCATCTCTAAGGCACAACTTCTTCCTCCCTCTCTCATCCCTCATCCCACCCCAAGCCATGTCTGTCTTCCTCTCCACCCCCAGCTCCTACCTTGTCCCCAGCAGCTCCGAGGCTCAGGCTGCTGCTGCCAGTACTGTCGGGGCCTGCCATGGTGGGACCTTCCTCCTGGGTGAGACCCCACCAAGACCCACTCCCTGGGGCTGCAACACCAAGTTCCATGCAGGGGGGCTCAGGTGCAGATCCCAGGGGGGCTCATGGGGAGCCCTAGGTGTGGAATGAAGCTAGGGAGGGTTTTTTTAGCTGTTCAGCTCTAGAGAGTGCTTGTGAGCAAGATGATTTATTTCTTCAGAGGTTTATAACTTAGCAAAATTTGGGTGGAGGTTTTTTGCAGGCAAGCAGCACATTCCTGACACACAAGCCAAAGTCCTGCCACATTTCAAGTCCTTTTTCCAAAGCCTGGGGACATGAGGAAAAGGTCACCAAGTTTCTTGAAACATGGAGAGGAAGAGTATATTTTCTTCCAGCTAAATGATCAGCAACTACCTAAAATTTCCAGGCAAAGAAAATAGACTGGGGCAGACTCCAACCTGGGATATTTTAGCCCCAAATTACAAGCAACTGTAACTAAGAAGCAAGAGGCAGCTGCTGGATTTCCTTCTGCCCCATTTTTACATTTTTCAAAGACTGAAATTTGCTGTACAGTGTATTTGCTATGGTTGGGAAGAAGCAGCACTCTGCTTTGCTTCTCCCCCCACCCCCCTTTATTCTGAATGAAAGTGTTTTAGAAATGAAAAATGAGGTTTCCTGAAATGAAGAGTTGCTTTTTATTCTGAGCTGGCTTCCATGAAATGTATTTGTGAACCTTCCGTCTTTATCTCTGAACTTGCTGAGGGGTGACAAGGGACTGTACTGTCCTGGTCAGCCTAGCCAGGCAGAGACCAGTGGGGCATTTGAGGAGGTTCTGAGCAGCCCCAGGAAAAGATTTGACACTCTCTTTGTTGCCTGTCCCCAGACTCGGAATCAAACCTTGTTCCACCTCTGCTTCTCCTTAGGGCCTGTTGGACATCTGGGGAGGCACAGGCTGCAGGAGGGCTGTGTCCCTGTCACACCATGGGGCTACAATCCCAGCCAGTACACCATCCTCATGACATCCTGGGGAAAGGCTTGGCTCCTGGGCATCATCAGCCACCCCACTTGGACACCAAAGGGTTCTGGTTCCCCACACCAGAGGGGGAGAAGGTGTCCCTGGACTGCTCACTGGGTATGATCTGCACTTGCCCTGAGTGCTGCTGGCTAACTCATTCTTCCTTATGCTTTCTGACTCATCTCCATCACTTTTCTCAGAGTCTTCACTCTCTCTGCCTCTTCAATTAACTCCCTCTGTGTCCTAGCCCCTCTTTCCCCCACTGCCCTAGAGTCCCACCAGGAAGGGTGGGAAGTGGTAAGGAATGAGAGAACACAAGTGTCATTCCCTGGAATGAGAGAACACAAGTGTCTCCATAAATACAGCCTGACCTGCATGGCCCTTTGGGCAAGTGAGAGAGTGAGGAGACATTGGGCATGTATTAGAGAACGTGGACCAAGGCCACGGTGGCTGAGCCTGGGAACAGCTGATACTCCTGAGGGAAGGCTTCATATGAGAATGGCAGCACCTCAGTACACTTTGAGGTACTCAATGACATAATGAGCAGCAAAACTCTTCCTCCCAAGGGAAAAAAAATGCAACTGTGTATGGGTTTGAATAATAGTCTAAATGGCACATGAGCACAGGAGCTAAAACTTGTAAAAAACCCCTAAACTTGCTCACGCTTTCTAACCTGTGGACTCACTGCCAGAAAGCATTGCTGAGGCAAAAGCTCCGCAGAAAAATTAAAAGCCTGGTAAGTCAACTCCTTGCCCCTCATCTAGATGGCTGTTGGGAAGAGCAGAGCAGTACAGCAGATGAAAAACCATCTTGGTGCAAATCTTGGGCAGGTGGTAAGACCTGCAGGAATGCTGCAGTGGAATCTTCCACCAGGTATGCAGGAAGGGCAGACGATGTCCCGTAAAGCTGGAGTGCTTACTCCTCCTCACGCTCAGGAAGGCATTGTGCTTTTTAGAGCAGTCCTAGGCTTCAGTTTTCATCCTGTGAGAGAAACATAAAAGCAAAAGGGTGTGTATTAGTGTCCGTGAGCACGGGTAGATCTACTAATGCACAGGTCTTAGGAGTCTGAACCTTTGCTCATCACCCCTAACTCCTGCTGGTGTTGCTCCCACCACATCCTCCTCTTTCCCAGGGCCAAAATGGCACATTTTCAAATGTGATATAACAGAATGTGTAAAACAGATTCTGTTTCACCAGAGAGAAAACCTTTGATACGTTGAAGTTAAGCTGAAATGTTACATTGGTGAAAACTGTAAGTTTTTTTAAAAAGTAAAGATATTGCCGCTGCAAAATTCCCCTCAGATAATGACCTCCTGCCAATAAATCAAATATATTAAAAAAACTCTTCCCAACAAAAGACGAAGTAAAACACATGAAACAAACCCCAAAAGGACCAACCAGCCCCAAGACTCTGACAAAATGGCAGCAAGTGGGTCTTATTGGAATATGAGGAACTGAGTAGATTTAAAGTCAAACAAAATGCAGATATGGGAAGTGGGAAGAAAACACAAAAAACCCCCAACAAGATGAAGAATAGAAGGAAATAAACACTTGGGCCATCATTCCAAAAAGCCCACACTTCGTGGTGTGAGTCACTTCAGATGATGCTCTACCAGCCCACTGTGTCTTTGTGCTCCTCCGTGCTCTCTGCAGCATGATAAAAGCACAGGAAGAATGTTTGATGGCAAATTGGCCATCGGCCACATTCAAAGGAGAGTAATTTAGTGAGATTCACTCATATTTGTATAAGCTGGAAAAAAACCAAACAAACAAAAAAAAAGGAACAACATGTGTAAAGCAACCAGACTGATCTTGCAAACACACCTCATCTTGGATCTGGGAAAAGCACTCCATTAGAGAGAGTGTGACACTGTGAGTACAGATAACACCTCCCAGCAAGCCTCAAACATGTATTTCTAGATGAGTGTTTACCACCATGTGGTCAGTCATGGCTGACCATGTCATATACAAGTCTGATTATTACAGCCCTAGTGTATTAGTTTTACTTTTCTTAAATATAGGCATGTATGGGGGACAGGGTGTGTGTGTTTGAGTTGCCTTTCATTTCTGTAGCACAATGGAGCTGTCAAGTTTAGACCAAAAACTGTTTTTCTCAGAGTGGTCAACTTGATAAAAAGGCTCCTCAGAAAGGTGGAACCATTTATATCAGTGGGTATTTATCACTCATTATCAATGGTAAAAGTGAGCTAGTCAGACTGAAGGTCATAAGAAATAGAGGAAACCCACAACATTTCTTCAGTTATTTGAGTGACATGCTGCTACCCAAAAGGCTGAGAAAGCTTTTGAAGACTGAGTAGATTTTCATTCATGAGAACTGAGTTGGTTGTTCTGTTTGTTTGTTTGCTTATTTTTGGGGGCTTTAATTTTTCTTTCTTTTATGTTTTGCTTTTAGACCTGTCTTGGAGATAAAACCTGACACAATTCACCACAGGCAGGAAACCCTGGAGGGTGCGGTCTGCTGGGTAGAGCAGAGGCCCAGTGCTTTGAATACCTCACTTCCATCACCGGCACTGACTCGCTGGCTGCTTGGAGTGAGTCACCTCCTGGCTCCACATCTCCTGGGGACGTGGTGGCACACCTGGTGGGACAGCTCTGCTTTTAAAGACCGCCAGTGCCACACACATTATCTGGGGGCTGTGGAAGCCAATGGGCGGTGTCTGTTGGCTTTCACAAGTTCTGCTGTTCAGCCCTGCAAACTGCACTTCGGAGTCAGAGATCAAAGGTGTCAGAGAGCGTCACAAGAAGCTACACTGGATTTGTAAATTGAGTTTTCAGTATATTCATAGATTGTCTGTGAGGGTGGCAGAGGAGTGAGAGCTCTGCTGCCTTCACTGTAGCGTCAAGTATGGCTTGTCATGTATGAGCCACCCAGACATACATGACTCTGCTCCAGGAGGACTTCAGGTTCATATCTCTGCTCTTGCATCAGTTCATGTAGCCACAGGGGAGGTACCAAGGCTGATCTCATGTCAAGAGAGGAATCTTGGGCACTTTGTACCACCTTCCGGCTCTAGACCATGCATTCTTTGTCCCTACCCTCTGCCTTGTGCCAGCCCTTGTGTTTGGCAATCATCTGCTCAGTGATCTGATGCAACAGACGATGAATTTGAGGCAAAGGTGGAGCACTTGGCCAGGGTAGCAATGCAGGAGCCTCACACTCCTCAGAGCCATGTGTTGAAATGTTGTTTTCAGCTTTGCAGTTCCTCAGTCCCACAGCAGAATCCACTCTGAACACCATAAGAAAAGCACAAGTGTGTCTCAAAAGCACCTAAGTTGCATGAAGAGGCACCTACAGAAGTTGTTGAGAGAAGTCAGAAGTTCATATTTAAACAAGCCTTAGTTGCAACACTTCATCAGTCTTCAAAACTGAAATGTTGATCTTCACCTGTCCTCAGTTCTTACTCTAAGCAACAAAACACCACTTGGCTCCTTTTTCTGACCACAGAAATTTTGAATTCATGGACTCAATCATAGAATGTTTAGGCTGGAAGAGACCTTAGGCTTCATCTAGTTCCAGCCCTCCTGCCGTGGTCAGGGACAGTTTTCACTAGACCAGGTTGGTCAAAGCCCCATTCCACCTGGCCTTGGAACACGTCCGTGGATGGAGCAGCCAAAACCTCTCTGGGCAATCTCTTCCAGTGTCTAACCACTCTCACAGCAAAGACTTTCTTCCTAATATCTAATCTAAACCTCTCCTCATTAATTTTTAAGCCATTCCCCCTTGTCCTACCACTACACACCCCTGCAAAATGTCCAGTTCTCTTGCAGGTCCCCTTTAGGTACTGCAGGGTCTAGATGGTGTCCCCAGACCCTTCTTTCCTCCAGGCTGAACAACCCCAACTGTCTGAACCTGTCTTCATAGGAGAGATGCTCTCAGAGGAGCCCTCTGATCATCTTTGTGGTCCTCCTCTGGATTTGGTCCAACAGGGTTTTGTCTTTCTCATGTTGAGGGCCCCAGAGCTGGGTGCAGCACTGCAGGTGGGGTCTCACCAGAGCAGAGCAGAGCAGTGCAGAGCAGAGCAGACCAGAGCAGAGCAGCAGAATTCCCCCCCTTGCTCTGCTGGCCATGCTGCTTTGGATGCAGCTCAGAACATGGTTGGCTTTCTGGGCTGTGAGCAGATATTGCTGGAGCTTCTTGTCCACCAGTTCCTTCCTGCACAGCTTAAACCTTGGGAATTGGGCCTCCTTACCATAGTGCAACCTACAGCAGCCTACATCCCATCTTAGGTGTCAAAATCTGCTTGTGAGGCTGGGTGCAAAAAACAATGGCATTGGTACTGGAGAACTTGACACACAAGTTCTGATTTGCTTGGGGTGGGTCCCCAGGTACATTAAGGAGGCTGACTGAAGTATGGGTTAACACAACTCAGGTGGGTCTGGTCAGGAGCAGAAAACCACATACAGAACATATTTGCACTGGCACACAGGGTCCCCAGAGAGTGGAGTTTATCAGGGTTTAGAAAGAATTTCAACATTCACACATATGGGACGCTAAGAAAAATTGTATATTTTGCCCATGAGCTAATCCATGAACCACCTGGGCTTGTAAAGCTGTCACTGACTACATGAGCTAGAAATCAGTTTTCCCATTTGACTCAACGCTTAAATAATGACCCAAAAAAGTCAACCTAGGCAGTGCTGCAGCACAAGGATAAAATGTGCCTGCGAGAGATGTCTTCCTCAGAGACTGAATCGGAACTAGTCCAGTTGTGCCGCTCATTTAGGAAATTTCAAAATGTAGAGTAGGTTTTAGCCTTCTGAGACAGAAAAATTTGCTGAGGTTCATTATATTCAGTTTTGCAGTCTTTTTAATTACTACAAAGAATCATCTCACCTTCTGCACCACGATATCACATTCTCCTGTTCTCCAGCATGAGTAGATGAAGATGTCTGAAGAGACAGCAATGGAGATTCCCTTTCCTGTGCAGGCTGTACCAAAGAGAGCTAGAACAGGTGTCCACCAACATTTTTACCCAAATGGTTCAGAGTTCTCTGGTCTCTCCTAACTTATTTTTGAACCTATGTCTGCCTGTATTTATGTCAGGTTCTAAAAATAAGTAGCACTGTTAACATTTTGAATTTGAATTATCTGCTGAATATCTAAAAAGATAAGCTGGAACGGGAAGCCCCTCTGTGAGCAGAAGTACAATCTAGTTAAAATGAGTGAAATTTATCAGAAAAAATGAGTAATGAGCAGTGAGAAAAACTGTCTCATTTTGCTAATTTTACTTTATAAATTATCTGATTTGACATTCTCTGCTAAAAATCTGCTTATGAACCAAGAAAAGCAAGGCATGTGCTCCACTTGGTCAAAGCAGAATCTGTGGCTGCAAAAATGTTGTTGCATTAGTACTGCAGCATGAAACCCTGTGCCACCAAAATGAAGACTCTCATGGTTGTTTCTAGATCACTGTGTATTTAGAAATAACTGGGTACATCGGGCTTCAGATTTGAGTCTATGCTGAGCCCCCTGGTTATCTGTGGTCACATCAGAACTGCAGTAATTTCACCACACAGGTGTCACCAAAGCACGGAAGCATGCAGCAAAGCTTTTCTTTCCTCTACCTGCACTCCATTTCAGGAATAAAGGAAAAGATAATTCTTAATCTTTAACTTGTATTTAATGCATTTTTCATGAGCTATATGGAGGCCATCAGCCCATTTTATTTGTGAACTTTTGCCTGGGACTGGCAATGAACTTTTAATATTAAGTTTTTTCAGAAGAAAGAGGTGAAAGGCTGCCAGAATAGGCTATAAAACTAAGCATGTGTTAATAGCATCTGTTACAAATAAGGCTGGATTCCACTTTCCATTGTCTTACTCCTTTTTTCCTCAAGTTGTTTAACTTTTCCAATTCAAAAGGAATTTGGCTGGAGATCTCCCTAACTTGGTCTTGAGCTCAAGGAGGGCTGCTTGCAGAAGAGTCATACAAAACCTACTACAAGCCTTTAAATTGTAGGGGTGTGAGAGGAAAGGAATATAGTTGTCTTCTGGGATGTTCAGACTAGAAGCAATTAGGTACAACAAAGAAGCCCACTCAGTCCCCCTGTTTGCTCCCCAAATATCCTGCGGCACATCTGGCGACACTGCTGCTCCAAAAACTGTTCTGTGCAGTGCTCAGTGACAGAAACTGTGGCATTTAAGTTACTCACCAAGGCACACTGTTTTAAAAGACTTCAAGGTTGCACTGGTGATTCTCCAAAGGAAAGCCCCCTTGGGTTGTCATGTAATACTGAAAGGAGTATAAATTTACATGATAAACACCTTGTTCTGAAATAAATATACCATTTTGGACACACTTTCTTAACAACTTATTTAAAGACAAGCTTTTAGATCTCTGCAGCTCAAAGCAGCACAAGAGAAATGGAACTGAATTGTACGTATCTCCTCTTTAACCCTTGGCAGCACTATATAAAACCAGAACTTAAAAAAGGTGAAGACAGAAATGGCTATCATGTTCCCTTATGAAACTGTGTTCCCTGTTACTCCCAGTTTTGCCTTTCATTTCACGCCAAAAAAATTCTAGTAAGTGATGCTGTCAGAAAACAGCCTGTCAACCACATGAAGCCAAAATACTTTTAACACGTAACACAGCTTGTGTAAAATAATTTTTGCCTATAATTAACCATCTAGCTCCCTTTTTTATGGCTCTGTTAAAGAATGTTGAAAGAAGCAAAGTATCCTGTGTTTGAAATGCACTCCAGAAGCATTTCTAGCAGTGGCCAACCTCATGTGTGCACACTTTGTACTAATGTTTGATACAGAAACACAGGAGAACTGCTAATGAGGCCATGGCAGGTAAATGGAACCATCTCTTGATCACTATATGGACAGGCTGGAATGTAACTAAGGATGTTTTTATGTTTGAATGGTAAATACATTTTAAAATATTTCATATTGTTAAAATTTTTATATTTTATAAAAATATTTTAAAAGAATTTAGAAGTTACAATTATTTTTATCTTCAGATAAGGGTAGTCACCCAGAACTCCCCATGTTACACAGCTAGACCATAAATGCCAAAGGATCAAAGTCCTATTTGTCTATCATCATGTTTAACAAATTCCCAAATATTTCAACCTGTCTGGAAACTTGACTAATTCAAATCATATTTGCATCTTACCAGTTGAATAATGCATGTGCTGTGGCTTGTTTTGACAGTAGTCAGAGTCTATAACTAACTCCTGACCGATGCTAAAATTTTAAGTGCTGTGCAGGAACCACAGTTCCTAAGAACCAGAAACAGACTGCAGATGCTAGATATTGTCAGGGGTCTCTCCTTCTATCCATGGATAAGATGCATCACATCAATCACATCCAGAGGGCTAAAGCTTCACAAGGTTAAAGATCCAGATGTTAATTCTGAATCTCAGGCTTCAGCAGGGGCACTGCATTCAATTTTCAGTTTCAGTGTACTCTGATGATGTTAAAGACCTTTTCCTTCTAATTTTTATAGATATTATGCAATGATAAGAACAAAATAGCAGTTATGTTTATAGTGTCTAAAAAATGTGAACTCCCTCATTTCTAGTGAGTCCAGAAATGTTTGGATACAAAGATGAGTATTTGCATCCATTGATAGAACCCGTATTTAATGTCCTCAAGAAAAACACTGCTAAGAGTATTTTAGCTGGACACAGCCAAAGCTGCTGTCTGGAGTTGACTTAAATGTGGTCTGGCAGTAGGTTTAGAAGTATAAATCCCCTGTGCAGGACTATCTCTGATGATCATGGTAAACATGGCAAAAGATTCTTGAAACTTCCTTCTTCATGGGGCCAAAGATGTATCTAGGAAACCGTAATCTTCTACTTTCTCTTAGATAGACAAAAAATGTCTATCAGTACCTTCAACATTAAAAAGGAGTTGAATTTCAACACATTCAATGTTAAAAAGGAGTAGAGTTTGTGAATACTTTTATGATTAATTTCCTAGGGCATTGCTTAGCTAAGTGTTGGACTTTTGCAGCTGGGGGATTTTTTGCTTGTCAGGTTCAGCAAAGAGCTCCACGAAATTCTTCTATCATGACTTTTTAAATTATTGCCATTTCTTCTGCCTTTATATCAACAATCAATTCTTATTTTTTTTCCCCCCAAACACACATAAGAGCATATTTAACTAAAGTAGAATCAGAATAAGCAATAACTAAGTTTTCCCTTTTTTCCCCGCTTCACGTTCTGTACAGTGTTACGCTAGTTTTCATAGGCCTTTTCTACCTGCATCTCACTACTTACCAAGAAAGCAGGGAAAAACATTGCCTCAGAAATGTTTCCTTGGTTCTGGATTGCAAAAGGCTGCCTGGGTAGAAAACAAACAAACAATCTCCCCAAACAAACAAACAAAATACCTCACCTTCACCATAAAGTAGTCTCTCTTCAGGGAGATGCAATAGCTTTGGCAAAGGTTGAGAGACTGGTTACAAGGCCAACAGTCACGTTACAGAGCAGCCAAAAGCCCCCTGCAAAGCACAACTGCTTCTTATTTCCTTCTCTGTTGCCATACAGTGAAATTAAACTGATCAGAGTCCTGGGAAGATGCAAGGGGTTTAGCACACAGAATACGATCTGCCTCATCCTCAGTCATCTCATGCCTATTCTCACCCTTAAAATTCAGTACAGGCATGAAAAGTAGCAGGATTGTGGTTCTTTCCGTATTAATAAACCAAGTGGCTTTAAAAAAGCTATAGGGAGATGTTCAACTTGGACAATGACACACTACGAGCACATTTCATAAATGATTTCTAAAGAATGTCAATTAAAAAAAATTTTGCGAATGAGAGGGAACAGGATTTCTTCATTCTTTCAGGCTACTTATTTGAGATATTCCATTAATTAACCCCCAGATATGTAAAGACTTTTCCCTATTTTTCCATATTTTTATCCCATCACTTTACAGGGGGATTAAAATATTTTTTTCTGTGTTGCTCCCTAATTACATTGATGCAGCATTTATTTTTTATTTCCTCTTTGCCTACCTCTTGAACTACTCATGACTATTCAAAATAAATGTCAAAACAGAGTAATAGAAGAATGCCTCAACATCTCCAGAGGCTGAACATCTCAACACAGCATATTATGGTTGAATTTTCCTGTAAGTCTTTACTTACTTTTAGACACATATATTTTACAGCCTTATTATTCCCTATATTTTTCACTTATATAAGAAATAAAGCTCTCTAGGTTTTTATTTCAATGACATTTTTTTCCAGTTTGTATCAATTTTAGATCTTTCTAGAGGTTCAAAGTTCATGTAATAATTCGCTTTATTTTCCCTTGAACTGTTTTCAGCATTTACCTTGCTTTAAATGTCAAAGCCTTTCACTTCTTTGATTTCCTTGCTGCGTCTCTTCTCTGCAAGCTGTAACTGATGGTGTATTCTGCTGTGGTCTCCCTGTCTTTTCCCACTTTCAACAACACTTTTTAAACCTAATTGTATCTTCTAACAGTTTTTTTATTGGAAAACCCACACTTACCACTTCTTGTTTTTTGTAGTCTTCTTTTCAGAGGAACTGCAGCCTGCTGTACATTGGCTATGAAACCTCAGCAGTCCCAACCCCCCTTCCATGCAAAGGGATTCCAATGCCCTCTGTTGCAGCATGATGCTCACTGACATCTTTAATCCACAAAGTGGATTTATTCAAATGAAGTGCTCTGACTTGACTGTGAACATTTCCTCATATCAGATGGAATTCAAGGAATATTTCGATATTTCGATATTTCGATCGATTCCACATTATTCTTCTTGCCGTCAATGAGATGTTCTGAAGTGTAAGTTACTTCAGAGAAGCACCTACACAAAAGTCTGACTTCAAGTTTTAAAGACAAGCAACAAAGCAACAAGTTTAAAGACAAGGTGCAGTAAAAGATGAGTAAGAGAATGGTCTTAGCATAAAGAGATGTCTGAATGTATGTTAAGACAGTACAGACAACGGAATAGCTTTTCAATACCTAGAACATGTCTGATACAAATACAGAAATTGTAGACTGGCAAAATTCAAAGAAATCACATTTCTTGGAAAGTGAGGAATTCAAGAGGAGCTTATGACTGTATTTATTAATATTTTATTATTCTGAAGTGAAACCTTTTACAGAACTGGATGACTATTTCAGTTAATATCAGCAGTTGAGACTATGACCACCGTAGAATGGACAACACTTAACAAAACATCATTGCTCCAGGTGCATAATGATAATAACATATATTTGAAATCTCACACTTCCATTCAAGATGCTGCTACTAATTACACAGAACTTTTTTAACAAGCAATAACATGTGCATCAAACTTTCTCCAGAATTACATATTATAGGAATTGTATGCTGCATTTTTAAAGCGCATAATTGAACTGGCAAAAGAAATGAGCTGACATTAAGAAATTATTTGAAAACTCTGCACTATTCCCAAAATGGTTTACTCAAAATGACTGTAATTGCAGAAAGAATATGTTATTACTGCATTATTTAATTCCAAGCCATGATACCAGTTATAAAATTAAACCCGTTTTTTACCCCCAAATCAATGGCAGCAAAACTGTTCTTCTCTCTTGAATCTCTATTTCTGAACCCAGAAATCCAATAACTATGGTGAAAAGAGGAAAATAGGACTGACTAACAAGAGGAAGACAGTGGTAGTAAGTCTGTAAGAGCAAGAAAATACAAGAGTAAGCAGGAAGAAGCAAAACAAATGACATTGTGCTCCTCCTTACTACATGAGAAGCTATTAACTCTTCTACTCCTTAATACTGAAGAATATTTTACTTGGACATTTTTTCTACTAAGCTTATTAACTCGGAGGGCTTTTCTGGTAATTGCCAATGAAAGTGGACCTTATTTTGGATGTGAAGGTTACCATCAAGACTCAAATACAAGGGAGAAACATGAGACGCAGCAACATGCTTAATTAAAAATAAGTATGAAAATAAAAGCCCCCAAGAAATCAGACTTACAAACAACAAAACTGTAGATGAGCACAGAAAAGAAAAGTTACCATTTTTAAATGCAAAAGAAGCAGTGTACTTACTGTGGTATCTGGACATTTATTAGTCAGCTCTAGGAGGCAATGCTTATTACATTTCAATAGTTTATAGAATCTGTGCCTTCCAGTCCCTTCAGTATCACTCTACTAATTTCTACCTAGAAATTAAGACTGATACACTGAACAACATGAGTAATACTCAAATTTAAGCCGACATTTGCTAAAAATACATTTCAATGTATTTTTAACAAGTGAAATGAGACTGCAGAACAATGATGAATATTTCTTCATGAACAAGTGTATGTAAACAAAATCGACTTAATTCCCTCCACAGAGTGAAATACAGTAGACAGTAAAGCATCTTATCAAAGTATGTAGGAACAGAAGTCTCACTCAGCAGGACACCCCTAACATTATTGAAAAAATTGTATCTCAACTTATTTCCCATTGGAATTATTTTTAGGTTTTTTTAGGGTGTTCAAAGGAATTGAAGTAGTCCAGAAAAAATGTACAATGTTTAAGCACATTTGTCTGCATTGTGTTGTCTATGTTTTCATCATGGTGGATGAAGAAGCTTGAAAACAGGTCAGCTGCAAGTGCATGCTGCTTTTGAATTTGTTTAGCAGCTCTTCTAGTAACCTGTAAAGAGAAAACAGTTACAATTTTAGGAGATTCTGAAAAGAGGACAATTACCGCACATTTTGATTATTCTTTCTGTGACTTCAGGTACACTGTCTGCTTTTCTTGTGTGGCTGAATTGCAAATTTCAGTTCTCAGCCTTGTCTGAGGAAGGTATTTGTAGATTTCTCTTAAGTATCACAGCTGAAAGATCAGAGTTAGTATGACTGTTCTAGGAGAAACATGAATTCACCCCAATTATGTTTTGTCCCTAGTATATAAACTGTGTATGAGTTCATTTGGAGGCATAACAATAGTTAATTTACATTTACCAAGCTGTCAAGAAAGTACAGTGGACAGTATTTATTCTAATCCACCAACTACAGGTGGCGGAGCAATGGTGTTGATGGACCTGTTGTAGAAAATATTGACTGTAACAGTGGAGATGCATCAAGTTATTTTACAGTCTTGGCTGGGTGTTTTATTTTCTCCTTAATCTAGGGAATAATGTGATCTCTGAACTTACTGCCCTATTTCAAAATGAAGACATATAGGGCAGACATGTATCACCTGAACTTTTTGGCTTGCTGCATTATTGAACAGCCAGTAACAGGAAAAAAAAATTACACTGTGTGTTAAAAAAAACAAACTACCCTAAGAATAGCAACTTAAACCAAAAAATCACTATCTGCTTCCTCAGCTGGTCCTCTGGAAAATGATTGTGTCCACATTAATCATTTAGCATCATAGTAGTGATTGTGAATGAACACACATGAACAGCTCTCAGTCAGAGCACAAATGTGTTATTTTACACAAATATATGTAGATTACAACGAGCTGCCTGGAACAATGACAACTTCCATGTAGTGACCTGGGAAACAGAAAATGTTCTGCACTGTCTGGGGCTCAAAACACTGAGGCAGATGTAATAATGATGCAGTTCTTGATTCTCATTTGTCTCAGGAAGCACACATGCTTGTGACTAAGTAAAAAAAAAGTTCTACACGTGTTTTGGAAAATTTGAGTTAAAAGATCTCTCCTTACTCAAAACTAATTTCTAACTTTAATAAAGCACAAGAGTTAGGATGAGGTATCTTGAGACTTGTGGCTAGTGAGGAGCACGTTTGACTACATAGACAGAGGACATCTGGAAGAAGGCACAGACCACGGACCATGAGCTGCACCGTCTCTTTATGTGTCTACAAAATATTCTAAATTCTGACTGCAAAGTGCAAACTGATTTGATGCAGGAAAGTACAATGAAACCAATCTCTAGTTCAAACCATCTATACTTATGCTACTCCACTCATTACAAATCTGTCCTAGTTTTACTCTTTATTAAGTTGTGGTTGTAAAATAGACTACCAAATACCAGGCTGGATGTAGCAAAGCAACCTGTTTGTCAAACAACCTATTTGCTATGGTGGAAAAGAACCCAAAATTCCTCCTCCTGATGTTAAGAAAGAGCCATGGACACTCCTTATTTGTTTTTAAAAGGAAACATGCTAGTTTTATGAGTTCCCCATGTATCAGCTTGCAAAAGCCTGAACTTTGTTCTTGACCATTTTTTATTGCTACCAAATTCAGAAAGCAATACACTGGAACTCACAGAAACCTTAACAAGGAAGGCTAAAATAGACCGATATTACGAGACAAATACAAAGCTACACTGAATCGATATGACTAGGACAAGCAAGCAGGATATGTCACAAAGCCATTGGCTCTTCTGGATAATTTACTAGGCCATGAACAAGGCAAGGACTGAGCTTATTCTTGACTCTGTCCAAAAAGGCTTCTGCTCTGTAATTCAGAATGGTCAAACACAGTGAAGGTTAACCCTTTTATAACAAAGTTTTCTTACAAGAGTAAAAAGCAATGGCTCCAAAGACCATAAAGGAAACAAGAGGGTGCATTGTACTCACTTTCTGTCAGTTCCACTTGAGAGCTGAGGCAAGGCTTCCAAAGCTTGCTTAAAGCTTGATCTGCAAGGAAAACAAAAATACTCACATTCTGCTAGTACAAGACTTGGCATTTACAGTTTTCTCTATAAATCCTAGAGAGAGATGCTATATTTTATCAATTGTTTTTTTCAATAAATTGACAAGAGAGACTTGACACCCCTGTGCAAATTGAACATAAAATAGTCATGGGGTCAAGCAGGTATCTTGACATTCCTAATGTGATATACATCATACATCAACAGGAAATGTTAAATCAGCAGCTGACTGAAGACTATTACATCCTACATCCTGGACTGTTCAGAAATTAACAGGTAAGTGGGCATAATGCCTTCTGCCTAAAACTAAGTGACTATCAGTGTATGAAGAACAGATAGAACATTGATCTCTCTGTGCTTAGTAGACAAGCCACTGCATTCTGCCTTACAGAAGAGTGCTGACAAAGAGTACTACTGTGGGTTTGCATTGAGGTAACATAGAGTCATAGAATAATTTAGGTCGGAAGGGACTTTAGGTCCAACTCTGATCTCAAAATAGGGCTGATTTCAAGGTTAGAGGAGGTTTCTTTGGGCCATTATCCAGTCAAGTTTTGAGGAACTCCAAAGATGGGGTTCCCACCCCACTCTGGGGAACAGTTGTGAAACAGAGGGGAACAATGCGGGACCTGCAGAGATAGGTAGAATCTTGTCAGCAAAAGATTAATATGGTGACTTGTGGCAACTACTACTAGTGAAAAGTCTAGGGATAAAAAAACCTTTACGAAGCTCCAGCTTTAAGGGTTCACTGTGCTTTGCCCTATTACAGACAATATAATTTCAATTTTATCCAACCTGAGCCAGGGCCAAGTAGTTTTATTTAGAGGCCTTTGTCAGACACTCAGAATAGGGAAGTGAGTGCGCCAAACTGGAATGCAGTGACACTAGTGGACAATATGTGTGACTCTATGAAGACAAATTAAGACTTTACCATTTGGTAAGATGACCAAATTGCCACCTGCAGGGACATTTAATGTCTATCTTAAAAGAAGTGAAGGCAATTTAAATAATGAATGAGTCCGCCCATATCTAATTCCCACCATAATCACCTAGAAATTTCAATCAATCAACTTTACTCAAAACTGCTGACAAAAGGCTATCATAGCCTTTTTATACATACCTTGGCTGCATCAACCACTGATGGTACTAATGCTTTTCCTTCTCCCTTCATATTAATGTGTGTGAGTGTCCCCCACACTATTTATCTTTGGTCTTGCCTCAGTGAGAAATGACAAATTGCTGAAAGCCTTTTGAAGTTGTTGATTCTAGGAGAAAGTGTGAAGCTGAATTCCATTTCCCTGATTAGGTGTGCGGAGAAGGAGCAGGGAGATATAAGCCTATGGAGAGCCCTAATTCTTCATATCCCTATAAGGGGACCCTGCCAGTATCTGGATCTGTAGACTCTCTGATGCATCTGGCAGGTTATTTGTTTTATGCTTTATGAGACTGCCATAAAAAACTGGATAAAACACATCAAGATGTGCTTGTGTCTGGCTTTAGCACAATTATCCTCACTGGCTGTACTGATGTTAAGAAGTGGTACAATTTGTTTTTGGTGGCAAATATTAGTTTGTGTCCAACAGTCCAAGTAAAAAACAACAAAAAAGTAACTATTTTCTTTCAACTGATAAAATCTTGCTAGGCATCTGTTTTTATGTATATTTACACAGTAGATCACATATTCTATTTGAAGCAAAATTCCTTCTTTCTAAATTTACATTAAGTGTTTTTGCATGTTTACCAATGATTCCATTACACTTCAAAAAGTGACATTATAGCACATCTTACTTGCTTTCAGGTGTTAGGTATATGGCCACAGTATCCCTCAATGCACAGATTTCAAGTTTTGCCTAAAGACAGAAACACAAATATTTAAACAATGACACAATGTCCTTTCACCAAGAGTATACAAGTATCCCAAAACTTCACCTTCTTGAGAGGCAAATACTACTGCACGCTGCCCTTGTAAGCATCCTTGGCTTTTAACAGTTTATTTCCTGTATTCTTCGTTGCCATGCTGCTCTGTCAAGAGACTGTTCAAAAGAACTATTTAATACTTTTGATTCAAGTCAAACTGTGCACATGGTCACTGTGTAGTAGTTAAGAAACACTGGTTTGTCTCTTGGTAACAGTAATAAACCTTCAATTCTGTTTCACCTTTTTTGTACTGTGATAGAAAGATAGAAGACTGCAACTTTATTTTTCCTTTTTTTAAATGAAATACAGTGAGCTTCTCACAGCACTGCTTAGCCAGGGAGGAAGGAAACACAAAAGTACAAAAATCTCTCAATACGTATTTTATGCTTGGCTCTTCTGTGAATTTATTTTTTTCCATCATATGAGAAAGTACAATGATTGTACTTTGTTTCTTTTGTGTCACTTGGTGGACACAAGATGGGGATTTTACTCCTTCACTGTACTGTGGGCCCAGGTATTAATTTTCACTTAGGCAAACTGTGGAGGAGACTGAACTCACAGATTAAACAAACTTCACAGATCATCCTTTGGTCTATGAAAAGCAATCATTATCTTCACAACTGTTATATGAAATAGAAACATTCTGCAAGAGGTCATTAAGTAATTTAATTTAAAAATACAAAGTGAACTTCATAAAAATATACATTCTGTTCTTTTAAGCATAAAGATGAATTTTAATCCAGTTAGACATTACAGTAACTGATATGCATTTAGACACAACTAGTGATATTAATCTTCCAAAATAAAACTTTTAACAATGCAACACAGACAACTAATTCCATTTCTAATGAAAGCCCTTGGCTTTTAGGTATCTACCTCATCCCTTCTCTATACAGGAAGACAGCTAAAATTTATGTTTTTTTAGAGTCAGAACTTTATGGCACAAAATATAACATAGCCACGCCAAATTTTATACTCATAAGAAATGCTTTTCTCAACACAGAATATTTTACCTCTTTTTGTATAGTGCTCCAACCTCAAGAGTTGTGGACTTTTTGAAGTCCTATGCCTAAGATTCTGTAATCTTTTCTACATTTTAAAAGGTACCAGTACTCCATTTTCAAGTACCACAGCTTAAGTAAGCCTGGTGGAAGGGCGAGCCCTGCGAAAGTGGGGGTCATGGGACCTGGGAATACAGAGTGAGGCTTGAATGAGAATTTTTTGTCCAGCCTAACAAGTCTTGGATGACTCTCACACTGCTGCTGTCTGTCAGACAGGATTTTCCATGTTCAGAGGAACAGAAAATGACCATGAATGACAAACTTACAGTAAGAAGAGAAAAGCCTTTCGATTATGGGTTTAGGCAGCAAGTCCCTACAGTGGGTTGTTTAATCAGACAAAAGGGATATAGGAGTAGGTTTGTTGTTATTCATGGGTTTGGTTTAAGTACAGAGTCAATCTTACTTGGCTATGACCTTCCTATACTAATTCTCTGTCCAATGCCATTACTAGCAGCAATTGGAAAATAAGGCTTACAACTGGATAATCATTTTCCCATCATAATGCAAGAATGATGTCATGTACAATGAAAATAGGGAGTTTGTTCTTTTTCTGTTACAGTCATACCAATCTGACTCAAAGGGATTTTTTTAAAAAAGGTGTTTTTCTTAGAGTCCTTTAAAGCTTACCTAAAAGCAAGTACAACTACCAATCCAGCTGTAAATAAAGATTGCAGAGCTATTCTACCCATGTTACAGCAACATGGTATTGCAGAGAGAGTATAAAAAACAAGTGACTAGTCCTGCAAAGTCTTACAAGATCCTACCTTCTGTTTTAGGCATTTTTAAATCTGAAAATATCAATACATTCTTTTTTCTCTTAAAGTGACATTTTTATGTCAGGCCAAAGAGAATTTGACAACATTTCAAAGAGATACCATTATGATGCTTTTTATCTCATAGGACACAGGTAGCCTTTTAATACTGTCTAACACAAAGATAACCCTAAAATACAATCAAACCCAAGAACCAGTATCCCAAAGGGTATTTGTCCATAAATCTGAAATAGGTTGTAAACTAATCATCTTTATCTCCTTGCTTTCACTGCTACAATAAATCAAACAAATACCTAGATTATACCTCTGTTATTCTCAGTTTTCTAGATTCAGATGTTTAACAGTACAAGGCATTCAGGTACCTGTAAAGCTCCGTTTTTGCTGAAGGATGAAACACACTGCATCAGTCGACTCAGCTCTTCAGAGACTGCTTCTACAACCCTTGACATTACCCGAGGAACTAAATCTTTGGAAATGGTAAACACCTAAGTTTTATGAAAGAAGAACCATGAGCACAACACCTGCATTAACAGAAATATTTTCAAAACTAACATTTCAATAAAAACCATAAACCTCTCTGACTGAAAGGTCTCCCTCATTTTTATCAATGCACAAAAATTTCAAAAGAAACTAGAATATGAAGGATGTTTTTTGATGCTTGCCCAGCACTTCAACCAATCCCCTCTGTCAATAGCAAATTTGGCCATGTGATTTGTTACAACCTTCTTGACATACCAAAAAGGCAGCTAAACTCCAAAACATGTACTTTTGGCTGATGGATGCAAGTTGTCAGGTGGCTGAAGATAGACCACTGTCTTGTAGATAGCACCTTTAATTCAGAGTTGTGTGTCTGACTGACACGGTTACACATTCAGGCACTTTTTACCCATATATTTTGCTATTTCTTCTGGACTCCTTTATATTTGACCACTGTTGAATGGCTAGTGTCATACTCTGTGGCAGGGATAAACATTTGACAGTCTGTGCAAGTATGAGGGTGTCAATGGATTTTCATTTAGACTCTGCCGCTGATGCCATTCATTAGTTCCCTGGCAAAAAAATTTAAACCTTACTGGTTTTCCCATGCATCAAGACCATCTTTTTGAGCCCTTATCTGTATAACTTTTAAAAGTGGCATATTCAGAATAGTAACTGCAACACAAAATGATTAAATCTATGCTTGAAGCAAAGTATGAAGAGACCAGTCTTCCTTAGAGGGAACTTTACAGAAGTGAGAAATTGTTGTGGATTTGAAAAAAAGAAAGTATGATTTTTCTATACAGAATTCAGGAAAATGCAAGCCAAGAGGTTGGAATATAGGAGGAAGTGAGATTATAGGTTAGACATACCGAATTTGTGTCAAAGCTTAAAGGTGATGATAAAGGTGCATTAAACTGCACAAGGTTGGGAGAGAAGATGACACAAGAAGCCGGAGTGGTGTATGTAAGCTGAAGTATGTGACTGGAGTGGTACAAGGAGGAAAATGAAATATATAAAGTTTTAAAACACTTTCCCAGTTTCTGCTTTGAAATAGTCTAAAGAATTAAGTACTGGATTATTTTGCTGGAATACCTTTGCTTTTATGCAAAGTTTAGATCCCATGTCTGACAAGGAAATTTAGCACCTGACAGAAGATATTAATACATATGTGTAAAAATCAACAAGGGAAAAACAAAGAAAGAAAGAAAGATTCCTACAGAGTTTTCAGTGATTTAAATAAAGAATTGTGTATCAGGCATCCCATAAGGCTGACCATTCCAAAGGCGAGGTCTGCACCAGAGGCCAAGAACACTGTCCCCATAAATGTCAGCTACCAGCTGTTACCAGTGCTGGGAAGGGATCATCTTACTCAGCCCCAAACATTGGTGACCAATTCAACACAAACATTATCAGGAACAGGCCCAAAGATCTTCTACTGAGAAGAGAGTATTTCTGCCTGCAATGAGCACTCTTCAAGAAGTTACTTTACAGAATCCAGGATAAAATAATTCTCAACAAGGGTGAATCACCACAAATTTGCAATAAGAAGCCTTTATTTTGATTTCAGCTAAATTTGAATTCAAAGGTAGAGAAACAATTTTCTTTCCATTTCAATTTATCCTTGCTGTTCATCTGATGGTTAATTTTTGCTGTTTCAAACTACAGAAACTTGCTGCCTTGCTAACTAAACTTAAGCCTTACCCAGCTTAACAGAATTTCACCAGTGGAAATGGGAGTTTTGTCTTGACACATGTTCTTACGTTTCTGTAATATTTCACATCTAGAAATTTATGAAGCAATGCTATTTAGGCCAGAATCAGTATTGGTCTCAATGAAGAGAGCAGAGTGATGCACTTTTCTGATGTAGCATTTTAACATGTATGCATGTTTACAAGCCTAGCTCAGTAAGTCACAAAAGCTTTTGAATTTTTTAAAGCAAAACCTCTAGTTTCCGTTTTAATCAATTTCCACTACACTGAAAAACAATATTAAAAATCAGTATCATGTTGGCATATGTTTTTAGTGTTTCTTATTCCCTCATTTGGAAGCATTTGTTAAAATCACAATGCTTCTGTGGAAGTGCTTCTGCTATAACTTAACACTGAAATGGTATCAAAAATACTGCAAGTCAAATTTGAAGTTCCTGAAAATATTTTAATTTATATGAATCCTTGTAATTTAAGAAGGAATAAGGTAAGTAAAAGCCTCAAGTGAATCTCATTATATTTGAATTTCAGGGAAAAGGAAGAGCAGCTATACTTGTAGTATTTTGCAAAGTAAGAGTGATATTACTACCAATGCTTCTACCCAGGGCAACAGTAATCTGTTAACACTCTGGATGATTAGAAGGAATAATTGTGCAAAACACAGACTCTAACTTAAAGAACCATAGAAAATTCCTGCATATAATCCCGAAAGTCTAAATAACTGCAGCCCCTCTGAGCTTATTATGTTATATGCAGTGTTTTAACATGCACACCCTCGCCTAGGTAGCCATTACCTGCTTAGGTATTCCAAGCAGTATTTATGCTTTACAAAGACTATAAAACTTTCTGGGTTTAGCTTCCCTATTTCCATTGTATGTAGAAGACTGACGTATATTGGCCACTCTGAGTGGCATTTGTTGAACATTTCTTTCAAAGTGAAACTGAAGTTAATTTAGAGGTTTTTTGGAAAATAAAGATAATCAGAGAAAGAGAGCATCATAACTAGTTATATATCTATATATTATCTGCATGGAAAGGGAGAATTTAACCTTAGACTTTGGCTTTCCTCTTTATCAGATAATGGAGACAAAAAGGTGTAATGGAGTGTTAGAGAGGATAAACAGGAACTACTCATCTCCTTCTGCCCATAAAAAAAGTTATCAGTTGCGTAACAGGTTGACTAAACCTAATCTAAAACACGTCTATAATGAAGACACACCAATAAAAGGGTGAAAAACTCTGGTGAAAGCCAGGATTGACCAGGAAAAGTACACTGAAATCATATGAATAGAAGCATGAAATGATCTGAAGTTTCTCCTCACCTCTGCATGCACAGCAATGATATTCACTAATGCTTCTTTCAAGTAGTTTCTGACACCTGAAACAAAAGAAACAAAATAATTACTTTCCTTCTGTTGTCTCAACACCACCATTCTGCTGTTCAATACTGTACTTGTTATTTTCATTTTTTACTACTACTTTTGCAATCAGAGGCAGAAAGAGAAAGTTCCATAGCCGCACCACCAGTCTATTTCCTTTGTCAAATCAAATGGAGAAAGGCACATTTCCTTACAGCAGAATGTTAAAAAAGCCAGTAGGTTCCTGTTTTAGTATTCTACTCTAGCAACATAATTTCACCAACTTTGCAATTTAAGAAAAAAACCAGCATTATTAAAAATACATTCTGGATGTTTTGCTAGAATACACATACCACGGCACAGAACATGCACCACAGTTTGATAAGTTCTAAAGAACAAAGACAAGAGGTTTTGTTTGTGTAACAATCTTCAAGACCTTACTACTTTATCAGCTTATCTATCTATGAATTATTATAGATAGGAATAGCAATGTCTCTTGTTTATCTGAAAGTGGTTCAGAATATATTACTCATGGGAGTTTATAGGAGATGTCATGCCTTAGTAGAAATTTCCTTTTGGGGAAGGTGGAGAAGTCATATAAGCATTTTCTTGCCAAGCTTATGAAATGCTCGTCAATTAACACTAAGAAGTGAATTCTAAACAGAAGAACATCCAGCAGCGTGTGCTTTAGTTAGGACAGGCTCTTAGTACTCTCTGCTGCTGTAATTCTGTAACTTTCCCAGCCTGCACTCCAGGCGCCTAAGATTTAAAATAGGCAAAAATCTAAAATCGCCTCATTTGATTTTATGGCCACTTCACTTTGTAGGCAAAGGAAAATTAGAAAGCATTCAACCCACTAAAGTGTGTAAAAATGCTAAAAGTACAAAGTAATGAGAGAGAGTGATCTACCTGCCCTGAACTTCTGATTTTGGTTAGTCTATCATGAACTAGGGAAAGTGCAATTAGAGACCCCATCCCTCCCTTCAATGTATTCAATCAACAGTAAAATACGAGAATCATCGACAAAGACTGGTGAGACCACACAGCTCAGAGATCACAGTGTGATTAAGGTTAATGCTACAAAAATTACAAAGTGAACCTTTAATCAGTTCATCTTACTTGCTCCACCTTTCCTCAGATAACACCGATGCAGAAACTTAGTTCTGCTACAAAAAAAAGCTTTAAAAGGGGTTACCCAAGATCATCAAAATGAGCTATTTTGTGAGTAGAGTAGTATCTCACTACTGCCACCTCAGTCATGCTCATATCTTTGACCATTGATCCCACAACTTGCCTCAAGATCTAAAAAGGTGGCACTGTTTCTTTGTAAGACAATTATGGATAAAAATTTTCAAAAAGTAGTACACAGGGATGACAGGACTGTCTCGCATGAGGAACAAAAATCTAGGATGTGCAGTGGGACGTAGCCTGGAGGTTAGAAAAATACATGCCTTTCTCCATACATTTCAAAGCATCTTTAGTGCCTTTTCTCCTTACCTTTATTCTTCCCCTTGAAAATCTCAGTAGTTTTTTTCCATTTAACTCAAACCAAAGACAAGTCAAACAGTATTATACAGCAGGTTGCAAACTTAAAATGTCTTTCATCTTAGCAAGATACTGCAGGAGGAATAAAGCAACACCAGAAATTTTATAAAACTGACTTTTTTTTTTCCTGCCCTGTAACCTTGCAAACCAAAGCAAGAATGTTACACACCAATACTTGAACCACACCAAAAGATCACACGTGTATGTGGAAATGCAGCACCCCCTTCCTTTTTCCTCTTCTACTGTTTTCCTTCTTTTACTTCATTCTGCCCCTGTTTAAATCCTCTGCACACTTCATATCACAGAGGTCAAAATTTCTATCACACCCCAGAAGCAAATACAACTTGACCAGACACTGAACAATGGTATGTAAATCACATCAGGAGGTACAGCGTGAATTTGGGAGCTGGTTTGCATTTAACCTCAGGTGCTTTTGGTCTGCAATCCTATGTGATATTCAGTTTTTGGCTGCCTACCAGCCTCATCTTGTGACAGTAGGATCTTTCATGTAGGAACTGTGATTTTACTTTTGCACAAATGCAAAAGTGACACTTTGCACTTCGACAGTCTTCCTTCTCTAGGGGTACCTGAGCACTACCATGGTACATTCCTTAGTCAATCAAAATTTTAGTTGCGACCTAGGCAGCATTTCTTTGGCCCAACTGAGTGTTCCCCAATGAATTATCTCACTCAAACCCTGCTACTGCTGGGGAGCCATAAAGAAAGTACAGAGAGGGGGCTGCCATGTCAAACAGACAGGGCACATGTGTCTCCTGCAGAGGTGGCCAGCAGGCTGAGCTGGGAAGAAGTGTTATCAAGGAGGTATGTGAAAAGCTGGAGTGGACAGAGACTGAAGTGGGTTGTGTATGAGGGTGATGTGGTTCCAGGGGAGAATCCTCATTTGCCACCTATCCCACCTAAACTCCTGGGGAAGTGTGCCTCTTCTCATGCATTCATGCAACTTGGCTCAGGGTAGAAGCTGCTAATTCTATCTGCTGTTGTAAGCACCCAAATTACACAGCTTTTGTCTGTGCTAGTAAAAGTTGCCTATCACTATATCTGCAGAAACTTTCCATATTTCATGAAGAGTTAGTTACTCAGTTGCCATCACATCAGTAGTTTTAATTTCTAAAAGCATGAAATACTAATATCAGCAACATTAGTCCATTGTCTGATGGTTCTCAGCTAAGGTAAAATGGTTGTTTATGTCAGAGCTCAGAGTAAATTCAGTAAAAGGAATGCAGATAGAAGCTATGGTAAAAATGAAGTGAGAGTAGCTTAGGATTGCATATTGTTGGCCTATCCCAGCTGCATGATAAAATTGTTAATTTAAACCTCAGTGAAAGGGAATAAGCAGACATATTTTATCTTCCATCCTTGTACCACACACAAGGACGAATGGGTGAGCTAAGAAATTAAAGGAGATTAGTGCTACTGGGATTGCAAGAAATAATTAGATATTCCTGACCTTTCACAGCAGGCTCAGTCCTGCAATTGACTGCAGGATGAGGGAGCTCAGTATCAGCACAAATATCTCCTCAGTTTCTTGGACAGGTTCTACAATTTAAGAGCAAATAATTCAGCACAAACTGTGCAAAGCTATGCAGTTTAGAGACAGTCTATGTATATGAAACTGCAGTTGCCTTAATTGCAGCATTTAATAACTCAAAAGACCTTGTCTTGGTAAGCTAAACAAGCCAAAGACAGAAAGAACATGCAATTGCACAAATGCCAGTTGGTAGAACCAGACAAGGAAAGAAGGAAGAACTACATAAGATGAAGAACAACGTAGGCACAAGAAAGAAAGAAAGAAAGGTATAAATGAACTGACTAGCAGTAAAGTTAGGCTGGAAATCAAGGGTCACTGTGTAAAGGTTTGCTCTATACTATGAAATATGTGGTTTTATGACAATCATTGCTGTTGGGGGGGTCAGTTTCCTATCACAAATAGAACATAAGTACAAAGGGTATTTCCCCCAGCCCTTCCTTTTGTCTTATTTGTGAAGGATTTGATTTTTTGATGTGGAGACAAAGCCAAACATATTGGAATGTCAGGACCTGCAGGCATAGTTAAAAACTATTCTATATTTTGAAAAGTTACAATTAAAAAATATCCAATTTCTGATTTATATCACTGTACTGTTTGTGGCAGGCTTTGCTGAAGCAAAGTATTACTTTTCTGGAGTATGATTCACTGGAAATACAAGCAGTGGCATCCAACTGTGAATTTGTTGTGAAATTCATTTCAAAATGAAAAAATCCTGTCTAGAATAGAATTTTTGTGCAGCTTTCTCTACAACTGTTCAGCAGCCCACGCAATTACAGTTTTTGGGACACCATGCTGCCAGTTCTATTATACAGCACTGAAAGCTAATGCACCATGTAACTGTAGGTTGCAACTATTAGGCTAATCAAGTGAAACATAACATTCTTAAGTCTAAAATACCTCTTATTTAGCATATTGAAGCACAAATACAATGCCTTTCCACTGCTTTTGACAGAAATGTGTTAAAGAAAGTCTCAACAAGTCCTTGCAATTTCTCTGAGGAAAATGTTATTATTCTGTTACAACATAAATGCATTCCACTCCCACTCTATTCTTAATACCAAAGACTGACTTGCTGGAATTCTAGCTGCCACTAACAAAGCCCCAGCATTGCACTAAAGAAAAATGGATGGGAAGACTTAAGACATAAAAATGAAGGACAATTTCAGCCATCAACTATCACAATGGCTGACAGAAACTTTAAAATAGCATCTTCCAATTTTGGACTCTCCACTGTACTTTCTACCAGAGAAACATATAACAAAATTATCCATTCATCTCCAGTCTACATCACCTATTAATTTTATTCTTTTTTTTACAACTTAAATGTGTCTGTTCATGTTTCAAAGCAATTTTAGCAACACTGTAAAGCCGTAGCAAGGATGACTGTGTGAATGATGGGAAAAGCAGAAGGGAAAAAGGTTTGTGGTTCTGAGGAGTAACAGAAACCAAACTTTTAGCTTGCCAATACAGGAGTCATTCATGAGATCTTCAGATGGTGTAGTGCTACCAGTTGTCCCACTTGTAGTTCTCAGAGATATGTTTCCCCCAAGTACTTATATGACATCGTTATACTATGAAACCCCCAAAGTGACTGAATAAGCATGCAAGAGCTGCAACTCCAATACCACATGTGTAATTCGAAAACACAGAGAGGCTACAAAAACTTGCGTGCAAGAATAGAGCAAAGGTTGCACATACAGTCAAACTGAACTCATCAGGCTGCTTTTCCTATGCCAAAAGCTAACTTGGGTCTTCAAATGTACCCAGCTCTTCTACAGTAAATTGATAGCACAAAGGATGATATGAGCTTCAAGCATTTTTTAAGCCTTCTGCAGACTCAAGAGTTCAAAGAATGCACTGAAGTTCAGTGAGGACAACTGAAACACAGAGGAAATTTTAACCCAGGCAGACTGAGTTTGACATACTTTTAATTCTTGTGAGATAGGAACATCATTTGAGATGGACAGCAGGGAATCCAGCCTTGCTGCTGCCTCTCACCAAACCAGCCTTTTAGCTTGTCTCTTGTGCAAAAAGAAGGAGGAGAGGATAAATGTACATAACTGTTTAGAAAAGGCAGGTGATGTAGCAGGTACCTCTGCTTATCAGCAGTAGGCCAGACATGAGGAGGAGAGGCTATGAAGGGTCAAAAGAAAATAAAAAAGGCAAATTTAGTTAAAAAGAAATCATGCAGGAATATTGAAAGCTACTGCTCCTCTCTGGAGGAGCTAGAAAAGCCATCCACAGGAAATTTTACAGTTTGACATCTGCCACTCTTTTACTTTTTTTTTTTTTTTTTTTTAATAAAGCAGAGAAGACTGAACAGTTCTTAATACATTGACCAAGCTACCAGTCCTGTTTCACGACTGAGTTGACTGACTGAAAACTAAGCTCTGAGGGACTGAAACAGAAATGAGTGTTGGGTAGGCACAGAGCCACCAATTTAGGGAACAACAGAGAGCATTCTGAGACCAGAATGAGCATTCTGTAGGAGGTCAACACTTAACTGGGCAAGCAACTGCTGCTGGTGGTAGCAATGTTTCTTAATGCTTCTGAAAAGGGAGCACTAAATTTGTTGGCCTTGAGACTTGAGCATGACTTGGTAGAGATAGGAAAACTGATGCCTGGGAGTCTGAAATTTTGCATTTTAAGACACATACAATTGTACGCCATATTTTTTACAATTTATTGTTCTATTTGGTGGGTTATGCCAGTAACAGTCAATCAGTCTGAAACCTCTTTTTTTTCCTGATTTCTTTTTGATGAAAGCTTTCCTGATAAAATAATAATGTACAGAATTTGGTGGTCCAAAAAGAATAATATTTTTCATACCAGCTGCAGAACACCAGTAATTGCCTCTACCTGGACACTTCATTTGCCACTCCAGTAGTAAATTTAGAGGAGGGTGACTGCAAAAAAGCATTTAATCTGCTCTGTTCTAATGAAGGAACTGGCTTTTACATTTTTTTGATATGCATTCTTTTCAGTTACATTACACCCTATTGCCAGATTTAAGCAAAACAGTATTGGAATGTTAATTTCTAAGCTTCAGATGTATCCTGCCAAACTTTACAGCAAGTCACATACAAAGTGTTCTGAACTGTATGTCAGTTAAGCTCCTGCAGCTCTTCTGTAAGTTTTTAATCTGCTATGTGAAACTGTTGGAAAAAAAAAAGCTGCACACATCTACGGCAAGTCGTTAATCAGTGCTGCATACTGCACATTAAAAAAGAAACTAATGAATGGTATCCACAAAGCCATTGGATGTAACTTTTTTAAACAGTCTGATTTTAACTGTTAGGTTTCCTCTCAGTTCTGGCTCCATTGCAGCTGCAATAGCAGCTTTAACTAAAATCCTGGCACAATTTCTAGTGTGATCACACTCTTCCCCAGTGCAACTGCTGTTACAGAAGCAGTGCCAGGGGCTAGCAGGATTCCTTCTAGAATGGCAGACAATTATTTGTATTTCTGCAGCTGTTGAAAAGGCAGACTGTGCTCTGCAACACACCAAGTGAGCCCCGTCCTGACCCGTACAGTCCACGTGGGAATTTCAAGCTTAGATGGATGCCTCCTGACAAACCAAGCTGCCCCACATACACTACAGAATTTTACTTTTCAATCTAACCTAAACAATAACTTCCAGCTAAAATAATCTCTTTCCAAAACCCAAACACTTAAACAGAGAAGACAGAACGGGTGGGAGGGGGAAGAGGCTCTACAGAATAAAACACTGTCTGAGGTCACAGCAGGTCAGTAAAGCAGTCAGCACTGCCTCCAAAAGCTGCTGGAATAATGAAAAAAAAATGTTATCTTTGCAGATGTGTCTTGGTTGAAAAATTTTAATTTATGAGATCTACAGATAACTCCAGGCTTCCCGTACTTATGGATCACTGCCTGACACTTCCAGTGCATGCAAAAATCTATCAACTACTTTATCCCAAGAAATGAACAGGAAGCAGCACAGACTAAAAGTGAAAATTCAAATGAACACCAAAATATTTTTATTTTTAGGGTGCAGGATTCCAAATAAACATGACTTATAATGTACCTTAGATGTAAAGTATTTCAGAGACTCGGGGTACTGGACTGTGAAGTACATATTGCAAAAACCAGTTTACATTACGTTGGCATTGGGAAGGTATTTATGAAGGAATATTCCTTATACGAAGGAATAAACTTATTACTTGATTTTTTCAGAGCACTTAACTTGGATTTGAAGAAAAAAAAAATCAATTTGGATTTAGAATCAAGTGCCCAGGATGACATGAAAAAGGCTGCCTTCTACTACCTATGAGAACCAACAGCACAGCATGCCTGAGACTGCATTAAATGCATTTGAAGAAAGGTGTTGGCCCTCAAAACTATTCAGAAATCTAGTATTTATAACCAGGGAAAGTTTAATGTGACTGACAGTCTGTTTAATTTTTTATGTTCCCAGAACAACAAACTGTATTTGCCTTATTAGAAAATGCCCTACATAATTTAATGTTTCTGGAAAATTATTTTAAAAGCTAGCAACTATTTGCAATTACTACAGTAAATGCAGTACCCCATTTAAAAAGTAGTCTTTTAATTTCCAAGCAGCCTACACCTCTCAAGATAGTTCCCTAACCCATAGGAATAGAGAGAAACCTAACTTGTTTGCATGCATGAGCCTTTCATGAGCTACAGCACTGGTACATGAGTATGTTATGCTGTTTTACTGAAGTGCCCCCACCCACACAGTGATATCATCTAACCTGACACCTCACAGATGCTAAAAAAATATATATATTAAAAAAAGTAGAGATGTGACTTGGAATTTCCCCATGGACATAACAAAGCAGCTCACCTTTATTCTTTACAGCAGCACAAAGGGTTTCCCCCCTTAAGTGACAGTTGATAGGAAATCAGCTCCAGCTAACGGTAGTACCAATGGCCTGTTTTCTAAATTAAGGCAGCTAAATAAGCCTGCTTGTTTCCTCCTAATTACTAAAAATATATTTGCTATCATGCTTTGTTGTTTGCCCTGGATAAAAAAATCCAGAAAACTGCTTGCAGGATGCTAAGAGCAGAACACATTACCTGGCAGTAGCTCTCAAAATACAGGAGATTCACCAGGTCACAACCTTTACCATCACCTAAGTGGCCTTATTTATTTATTATATTCCCTTCTAGTTTTGACTCACTAACATTTTTCAAGTTGATTTAAAAAAGTTAATAATTAGTAGCTGTCAAAAACCAAATAATAAGCACTGCACATAATGGCTTTCATTTACTTACTGCTTCTGTTTGCCCAAAGAAATACAGACATCACCTCTTAGAGAATTAAATGGACATTATCACGTTCAGTAAATTCCTTACTTCACAGTAAGACTTATGCAGTCTGAATAATAACACTATTTTTACAGCCTTCAAACATGACTATATTTTTAAAAATATGTGCATAGTATATATTAACAAATAAATACAGATAATACGATAAATATAATAAAAAAGTAAATACCATATATAAGAAAAAGGCAAGTTAGAATGAAGTTATTATTTAAAACCAGTCTAGAATGAAAGACTTAATTACAGCATTCACAGAGTTTTATGGATCCATACGATACACCTGAGCCAAATTAAATGTCACACAACTGCTCCATTGTCATTAAAGCTGAAAAACGCACTTAAAAACAGGGACTCCAGAATCTCATTTCAATTTAAACAAGAATGTGAAATTTCTCATTAGGCCACTTCCTGCTATTGCTGGAAACATTCCCTCCTTTAAACGGAGATGGATTTCAAGGTACTGTACTTAATGTTGTTTTGAAAGTACATTAAGAAGAAAATGTGAACGTGTAGGCAAACTGGAAACTCTCTGGAGAGATTACCCACTTATTTAACCACATTTCCTGTTTTTTAACCCATTTGTCCTAAGTCAGTCCTTAGACTACTGACAAAAATAGATACAAGTGTGCTATAAATAGTTCATTAGCAGGTTTTTCTCAGTAAAACTGAAAATGTTTTGATAAATCTATTGTTCTTACTAGCTCCATACTAATTAAACTGTGAATCAGATTAATGTTCTCTTGAAATTCTTGTCTGCATAGTGCATGCTAATTATAAACATAGAGTGCCATAGGAATCTGAGAAAAAGTCCCAAGAATTAATAGTGACCTAAAAAATAGCTATCAGTAATTGAAATTCAATGAAGAAATTACTGGTAACCTATGTGGCAAAGTGCTTTTACAAGCAACAGTTCTGAAGCAAGGAAAGAGGTTGATCACGCAAAGTCACAACCTTTCTAAATATTTTGAGATCTGAAGGCCAGAATGCAACATCTTTGAATTACTCACCTTGCACTTATTTTCAGTCATGGTAGTGTGTTGATCTAACACAGTGAAATGTCATTTGGAGGACCTGACAGAAGTAGCCACAAAACTAATTCCAAAAAATATTAAATGCGAAGGTTTTTCAGACTTATTTTACCTGTAGTTTTTGAACTATTTTAATTCAATCAATAGAAATTATGTCATGGCATTCAACAAACCTGCAAGTTTCTGTTTCAGCTGCCTTGGAATAGCAGGTGCTCTAAAGACCACCAATACTGCAAATTAGTACCTTTGCCTATGTATTACCTTCAGTCTACAAGAGGAAAACACCAAGAGAATAATATTGGTTCTGTGCCCTCTTGCATAGCCCAAACTGAGATATCTTTAAAACTGAAGCTGCTGACGCTGTTCTGGACTTTCTGCTACCCCATTCAAACCACAGAATGATCTGAGGGACAGGTCATTGAGGAGGTCTACCCAATACTGCTGCTTTTCTTACAGATACTAAACTCCACTGGTTCTGAGATGGGATAAAACACAATTTCCTTTAATATTAAGAAGGAGCAAAATCTGTATTGTGAAAGACTACAACAGAAAATGCAAAACCCAACAGTGCTTCACTTGGGAAGGAGAGGTGTTTGCTAGCATCAAATAGTTAAAAGAGGAGCAGGTAGCTGAAGGCCAATTTGATATGTATGCATGTTCTTGGAAGGACTTGTTAAGAGACGGATTTATTTTCACTTTTTCCTCCAAACACAGTAACAAAGCATAAAGAGCATTTCACCAATCCAGACATGAAGGTGAGCAAAAGATGCTGCATAATTGAACCATGAAGACTCTAAAATTACTCAAATTATTGCAGAATCAGCCAAACTTCAACCCACCAATCAGGTAACAAATAATGTAAATGGTGAAAGAACAACAAACAAAAAAGCCCCAAACCCCTTAAACCAAAAACTCCAACGCACTAATGTAAAAAAATATCTACTTCAGAGGTTGTAGCCATTCATACCTCTCCATCTAAGCATACACAGGTTTCAGCTCACTCAAATCACCACAGGTAAAGAAATGCACTGATGATCCTTAGATGAACCCAGTACTTGAGATACATGACCCACAGAAATTTGTCTTTTTGTTGTTGTCATTGAAGCAAGAACAACATGGTCTGGCAGAGTTACAGCCTTTACAGGGCTCTACAAGAGCAAGCACCAATGTCTGGCTGTAACCCATAAAAGCAACCTGGTGTCAGAACAAGAATACAAACACTTCACAGCCAACAGTGTGCTGCTCTATAGAATTAGCATTACTTAAAAAAACCTTCCCATTTACTCTTAACAGCTTTGGGGATGTTGAGTCTTTTATTTTGTTGTTGTTGAATTAAAGTGGCTATATGTCTGACTTAAGGGGAAACCCAACAGTAGAAATTAATTGCAACTATTAGATATTGAAGTAGGTGGTTTGAGGAAGATGAAAAAAAATTGCACTACAAGAAAAGACATTTCACCCAACTAAAACACAATATCTAAAGCAAACCCATTTTTCTTCCTGAATGGAAAAAAAACCCCCCAGGTTCTGAAGAATGAAATTTGTGTATGAGACACTTAGATATAACAAACCCACCTTCTTGACATGAAAATGAATACATCTAAGGATGACTCAGTATTACCTGAACTTTATCTACTAGCAATCCATTTGCTGAAGAATGCTGCTTCATTTTCCAGGAGAAAATTTTTAACTAATTTCTTCCCTCTGCCCCCCCTTCATTTTCAGCATATAAAAGTCTTAGCATTATGTATCTAAGTTTATGTATTATGCATCAATGTATCACTAGATTTCCACTATAAGAATAATTTTAAGGCTAAAGGATTTTCTTTTGATAAAACAGAGACTACCAATAGCCAACAAGTAAGGTGCAGAAAAGAGGGCACACGTCCCTGGTATGACTAGGTTCTCACTGATCATAACAGTTTGTAAGACAGGACTGTGATTCTTCTGTGTGTATCCAGGAAATGCAGCAGAGTGGAAACTTAATGGCTCTTTCCTGGTCACAGAACCTTCTTAAGTTTCCAAAGTCTATAGGCGAAAGAAACACTGACACAATATTGCACATAAGAGGGAACAGACTAGTAAGTGTATATAAATATTTGCTATGTATTGGACATACTTTCAAACAGTTGTGTGCATCAACACTTTTTTCATTAAATAAAGTTTGATTATGCTGACCAATAAACAGCTCTGCTGATTAAAAGCTCCCTTCATATGTTTTTTTTCAGATTTAAGAAAAATACATAAAAATTGAGAAACAGACCAGCTGGTGGGTGGTAGACAAATAAAGAACATCATCATCTTGTAAAACTAGTGCTTACATACCTCTGAAGCCTGGCACTCATATAATTTCCAGTACTATAACGTGTTTGCCATTTATTTTCCAAATTCTTCACAAGTGAGCCTCTTAAGGAAAAAAACCAAACCAGTTGTACCCCTTGACAACTTTGACATAGGCTTCCAAAAGCCTGGGTGTGATAACTCATAACACAGGGGCGTCCTTGCCACTCCCAGACCTCTCTCACTTTACAGAAGTGAAGTCACATGTACAGTGGTGTCAGTGGGGGGTCAAAGTCAGCAACACGAACTACCCCCTTCAGACTGCCCCCAGAAGTCTCCATACAAGAAGATTTATGTAATGACAAGAATGCCAATTTAAAAAGGTGTTTCACAGATAAAAGAGTGTAGCTGTATTCATTCCATAGAGAAACAGGATGACCAATTCAATGGGAAAAGCCAGTCACTCCTTTAATTGTAAGGTAGACTAAAAATCAACATCTCTATCAAAACTAAGAACAGATGAATCCAAAAATCTCAAGCAGTATTTCCTTTCATTAACACAAACCAAGCATAGTCTGCAAGAACATTCATTTATTTCTTTCAAACACATCATTTTTAAGGCACCCTGAAGGTGTCCTTTCATGATTTTATAAAACCTAAAATTATTAAAACCTTTCAAAACACAGACTCACTCAGGAAACTGTGTGTTCTTCTCATAATTCCTGAAGTCATTGGTGCTGTAATAATAGCCTGTCAAATGCAAAATGACAGCAATTTCATAAATGAAGAATGGGCTTAGAGATATACTATGTTTATGAATTTACTTTGGTTGTCACTCAAATATTATTATTATAAGAAATGAGAAAACTGAAGTCAATTGATCCAAAAGAGACTAATTTCACAAATAAAGTGTTTGGAACAATACAGACACTAATAATTTTAGTGTCCAGTTTTGTTCTGCATCTCTCTAACCTTCAAGTTACTGAAAAAATTTTAATTTCCCGTGAAACATGTCCCGCATTTATGAGAGTGACTTAGGACAGATATATTTGGGTAAGTAAAAGAAAAGGCAAAATTGGAAAGAGAAAATACAGTATGGATCTTTTAAAATACTTTTTTTAAAGTGAGCAACTTCAAAAGTGGTGCTTTGAGAAAAAGCTTATGTGTAGCACTAAGATGTACAATTTTCATGTTTTTTACAGCATGTTTTGTTATTAACATTGATGATTTTTTTGAAAGTTGCTGTTTCTATAGAATTATACAAATGTATAATGATAACAAGGAGGAGACAATGCATAATATAAAAACTCCAATACTTTTGGAACCTGATTCTGCAAAGGTCTGTAAATGTTCTTAACTCAAAAAATGCAAGCAGTCACCACACTGAAAAAAAGCACAGAACCAGTTCTTAACATTTTTACATCCTTTCTTCCAAATTGCTTTGTGTACCAATTGCACATGAAATATGTGAAAGTATATGAAATTTTTATTTGTCTTTAGTAACTAAATTCAGCAAATTGGCAACCAAGTTAAAGCCACTATATTAACTTACAAACACTAGCAGGGAGCAGTATTTAGCAGGCCTGATGGAATTATCGAGTCATGGGAAAAAGCTGACTGAAGAAAGGGACTTCGATTACAGATTCAGTGGATTCTTGGGAAAAGGTAGTAGGAAGTTGTGCTCTGCTTCATTTCACCAAATTCTCAAATTTGATTTCTATGGTAAAATCTAGTTGTTGTTTGTTTGTTTAGTTTTCCACAGACTTGGTAAGCTGGGATGACCTTGAAAGGGTAATCACCATTTTGTCTTTCAGCCAGCCCTTACACTTTTACCAACGTACATATTTAAAAACTGCAGCATGTACTGCAGTCAAATGCATGTAGATCAGCATATCAGGAATAATTACTCACAAGAGTATACCTTAAATTTATGGCAAAAAATGCCCTAAGTTGAATTTTATCTATAGCTTTACTTATCTGTCTGCTTAAATAACCAGTGAGTTGGAACCAGATAACAGCAGCTGTCAGAGATGTTACTGCAGAAAGAGAAAACCCCAACAATCAAACAAAACAAAAAACTCCACCCCACCTTACTGTCTTCTGGTCTGCTATGAAAAGGGAGAAAATGACAGAAAGTTGTTCGAGGGCACATACAGTATTTGGTGAAATCAGGTATTAGTCCTATTTATTAGCGTGAAGGTGAGAACTTGCACTGACTTCCAATGTTACTATTTCATTGTTTTTTCACTTCCGAGCTTTACTGAATCCCTACAGCGTTTTGTAAACAGCATGGATTCGAAATGAACAATATTTCTGCATGACCTGAACAATAGATTCTTAAAAATTATTTAATCCAAAATCAACATTTGGAAGCTATCTTGACTCAGGAGTGACCCACAATAACTGGAAAGCTTAAGATTTTTCACAGTTCAAAGTAAAGGCTTTTAATATTTTTGAATTACTTCAACTGCTGAACAAGCCCAACACTAATTTCATCCACACATCAATAAAGTTTAAGTGTTTCATTAAATTTAAATTGCTATTCGTTGTGTAAAGAAATTTTAAGCTAATGAAATGTTTTTTATTACAATGGATCTGCTGTACTGTTAGAAGCTCATCATATTTTCCCACTTAAGAAGTAAGAGTTCAAGGGCTTGATAACTTGGCTACTGAGAGAATATGCTCCAGGCTGAATTTATATAGAAGTTTTGTATAGAAAGCTGAGGCTTTCTGTTACACTAGAATTTTTAACTTAAAAACATGCACACACCCCAGGGCAGAAAGTGTTATAAAGTACTGAGGAGACAGCTATTTTCCCACTGCACTAGCAGGACTCTGCAAGTCTGTCCAGTGGCAAGGTTCATTTTGGAGACAGGATTTTCATCAGTGTTTTTAAAATGTTAAAATCGACAGCATCCTGAACTACTGCACACATTCAGGGTTGAGAAAAATAATAGTTTTTACTACTCCTCTTTAACCTTGAAACCAGTATTGTTTTATGCTTGACCATAGACCCCTTAGACAAAACTTCAAACCATAACCAAGAATGTGAACTGACCAGTGGGTTCACTAAGGGCATCAAGGTTATTGGACCTCCCATGCTGAGTTGTCTGGGGTAAATTTCAAATGTTTTAAGAAGACTGTCTGCATCTGCACTGGAGGCAGTATAATGCTGTATTTTATATGGCCCTTGAAGAATCTCCACAAGACACTAAGCACCTTTATCAGGGGAGATCACTCACTGTTATGGATTGTTTCTAATGAGTACCTACATGCAAAAGGTTAATAAGACAAAACCACTTTCTAAGCACAACATCAGGAATTATAGGAACTACACAGGCAGGTCCATGCACAGAAAAGTCTGGTAATTTTGATAGAGCTGAGTTTATTTGGACCAATACCAAAGTTTTAATCTGGGACTTTCCATCTAAGTGTCATACACAAATCTCTGATCCTGTATAATTTGAGCTAGAGGACTATGACTTCACTAAAAACACCAGCTCTTCTACAGATCAACCTTACATGAGCACCACATTCACCTATAAATAGGTAACACCAACACAATTAAGTTCCACAGATATTAATCATGGCTTGTAAATGCTTCTTGATCTCACAGTGCTCCCATGCACACTGCCTTCTGAAACTGTGATGATGACCCCAGTATGAGCTGAGTAAAGACTGCCAGAGGGAGTTGGAAACAGTCCAAGAAGAGAGCAGTCACAAGATCTTCTAGCAGCTAACACTACCCAACTGCATAGTCTGAGAGAAAGAAAAAGTGCCTAGCACACCTGTGGAAATAAATCTTTGAAGGAAGAGATTAAATCCAAGCTAAAAAACCTAACTAGGAACTCCAGAACAGATCTGATACCATAGTTTGGAACTACAGGTAATTTTACTTTTCATGTGACTTGCTTTCCTCACTCCACTAGTTTCATTACACCTCAGTTTGTTAAAGATTGCCACAGAAACTACCTTGAGCATTACCAAGATAATAAAAAATCTGGTTTCTAAGAGTAACAATTGAAGGAGCAGTCTAACACAGCTCACTTAAACACCTCATTCACAGCCAAGGTTTGAATTTACTTTGGCTTATAACCTAACTAGTAATGAAATAGAACCAAATAGTAATAGTGAGTATTGACTTGGAGTTCTAAGCTTTTTGGTCTATGATCTTCTCATACCTCCCTCACCTCCCTAGTCTTCAGTTCTGGCTTCCAAACCCACCTGAACCCCACTGAGTACTTCCGCTCACACACTTCCATTCACTCATTTCTGCTCAGTTATCTAACCGGCAAACCCAACCTGCCTGTGCTCCAAAACTGTTCTCTGCATCATTCCATAACATGGGGTGCCCAAAGAATTCAGTAAATCAGACAAGAAACATAAAGATGCCATTTGTGCCAATCAAATGCAACATAAACTTGAAAGCATCCACTATGCCAACAAAGCTAGACCATGGAGTATTGTTTTGTTGATGACACAATTTATTGCTACTTTTGCTTTACTGGAAGGGTTGAGACAGTAAAAAACTTGTGTGGCTATACCCTCATTCATGCTTGCAGATAAGGAGTGCTGGAAGAGGGGGAAAAAATGCTTGCCTTTTCTCCTCTATGCATTATCATTGATTCCAATATCCAATTTGCTTTCTGCTTTGAGAAATGCAGGGATCAGATCATATTACCAAAGACAGTTAAAAAAATACTAAATTATATTAAGAAGCTCTTAAGTGCTTCTCAGAGAGTATGCTTGAGGGGCTAAAAAAGTTTAGGTCTCCTTGTAAAAAAATTAAAAACAAAACAAAAAAAGGTTGTTGACATCAACACGTCCTCACAAAGGCTGACTATAAGCAAGAATATGCTGCTTCTTACAACTGGCCAGAAAGCAGAAGAGACTTCAGAGTTGTCAGACACACCTGATAAGTAAATCCTCTGAAGCTGCAATAACTATAATCTCATTCAGATATTAGAGCTGACTTGTCATGCCATAAGTTAGAACAGGTACGCAAGCAGACATAATCCTCAAGCTACAAGACTAAGCTGCTGTCTGACCAAGGAATCACAGCAAAACTTTATTTTAGAGAGATAAGGATTTTGTACTCATCCTCTTCCCATCCCTAATGCAATATAAATGAAGTCTGGTTTAGGTCTTCAAACTTTTCAAACGAGACAGACACTTTCCCCAAATACATTATTTGCCTTTTAAAAAGGCACCTTGCTTAAATAGTCAATTTTCAAATTTGCTGACCGCTTAATTTTATAGTTTGAGAAGCATGCAGGGTTTCCAACTGTTAATGAAAAAATACTGTAGATAAAATGTTTTTGGAGCTTAATTCATGGAGCTTAATAGTCTTTAGCAAGGCATAGACTCATAGACAGAAATGCCACAAGGTATCTTAGCAAGAAGTTTGACAGGTAAAGCCACAGAGAAGCTAGAAAAGTGATGAATTGCAGTCTAGTAAACAACTACTACTACAAATGCCATAAATCAGAACTGTGAGGGAGGGAGGACAAATGAAAAGCAAGAGGAAGCATAAGGTATAAAACAGATAAGATGCAGATAAACTACTGAACGTACATGCAGAGTCTAGAGGCTGCTGAGACCAGCCAACAAAAACTTGAATCAAAATTAGCAGCAGAAAATATTGCATGCAAGAAGTTGGAGAAGCACAAGAAGATATCTAATAAAGTCAACGTACAAGAGCAACTCAGTGTGTAGCAAGTAGGAACTGGAAAATGCCATGTCTCTCCCGGACGGTTTCTAATGGAATTTCTGTAATAGTCAGATATTAAAGGTAACGTTGGCAGAAACTACAGGAAGCTGAAGGGCCATTGCCTTCTTCTGGTCTCATCTTTTGCAAGGACAATGTGCATTCCATTCCACCAGAGAGAATAATCCTAAAAATTCTTAATTCAGACACAAATGTAATATGGCAATACAGTGTTGTCAAAAGTGAGAAATAGAATGAAACCCAAATGCCTCAAAGTGAAATTGAAAAAAAAAAAATCAGGTTAAAATGCAATTACACAAATGAAGTTATTTTGAAATGTATTGAAATTTGTGCTTATGCTTCAGGCAGCAAATTAATTTTTTACAAAAAATGGCAAGGCTACAATATGAGGGCCCTTGGCTTTACAATTTTAGTACATGATTCTACTCTGAAGAATTATGTGTAGTAAAACAAATGCAAGAACTGTAGTCATTCAACGCATGGATTGTTACACTTGCTGATTAAATGGGTCATCTAAGGATGAATGAATTCAACTCATCCTAATACAAATTTGATTGTTATATAGTTGGTATTTCCTACCAGAAGCACAAAACATCAATTTACTAATGTATGTTTCAAGTTAGCTTGAATGAAAACCAGCATATTTTAACTGGACTATTTAAAGACTGCTGTATATAAGAATTCTCTTGTGTCGTAAACAAGCTACTAGCATTTTGCAACAAAACCCCCCAAACCGACAAGTCCTTTAGCAACTTCATTTCCCAGTACAGGAGACTTTTTTCCCTTAACATTATATGCAACAGACCTGCAAAACATTGTTTTCTCCCGGTTCACGTACATGGCACATTATATCCCTACATCAAAATACCAGAATTTGGCCTTACTAAAGCATAAAAATTCAGAGAATTCCTAAAGACAGGACATCAACAGTTTGGGGATCATTTGAGTTCAAAATCATCTACCCGATATAAGTAAGGTAATTCTGAAGCCATCCTTTTAAACAGTTAGGCGAAATCTAAAGGGTTACAGAGATTTCAAACAAAACTATTTTGCACATTTCAGTCAAAAAGTAAGTGCTTATTTCTCACAAAAAAAAAAAAGAAAGAAAGAAAAAGAAAATGATTTGTACTACATCCAAATGTTTTTAAGATGTAAATGCACTTGTCATCTTTCATGTAAGCAGGGTGCTAGTGCCCCAAATTAAACAAAAGAAGAAAAGTTAGGGTTGACAAGTATGTCACTGCATAACTACAAATTAAATATGCCTTTTGATATTTAATTTTTAACTGTTGAGTACCTTTTCATCAGGCTATTGGCATTAGAAGTTTTTTATTAGATTACTAAATTAGACAAATAACAGATAAAAGATGTGACAAGTATAAAAAAATCTGATTTAGCAGATCTGACGCACTTAATCTTTTACTGTGATAGTGGCATTTCGTGTATTTGAAATGTTTCAAACAATAATCTCTTAACACACCATAGAAGAAGAAATTCAGATATAACTTGACTATATTCAATTTATGCCAAGTACAGAATGAATATCGAAAAACCACAATCACCTTTCAGTTGAAAGTGCAAAATCACCTAAAACTTTCAAAGCTATGTGAAATATTAAATACTGCAACCCCCCAATATCTGACAACACAAGTGAAACACAGAAGATACATATTTAAAAAAAAACCTGTGAGAATAGCAGCTGAAAATCTGTATGCTTGTGCTGAGTGAATGCTGGCGAGACGGCACAGCAGCCAGAATTTCAAAAGTAAGTTATGAAGAGATAACACCGTTATCTGAATTGTTCAAAAAAATAAATGAACATCAACCTTTTGTGTGGTAAACAAATCCTACATGCTACAGTTTTACAGAAATTAATACAGTCGTTGCATATGTAAACAGATTAAATATAATCAAACTTGCCATATTATAAAAAGTAATTTGACATTTGCATGTAAAAGCTCACATTAATAATCTCAAAGACTAAATGCCCACATCCTACAACTACCTTTGCTTGTATTACACAAACATTATTGCACAGAAATCTTTTCTATCCAAATTCAGAGCAACCACCTCATTCACTCTCCAAAAGTCGACAGCCTTGCAAGTCAAAAAAGAACAAGTTTTTAACATTAAAAAATCACGTAAAAATAGAAAAAAAAAAAAACGCCTAATTTTGTCACATGACTAAGATATAACTTATGCTTTCCAAACTACAAATAAAAACCCACAACAAAACACAATTTACTACCAAAAAAGAGATGTATGAATAGGAACAAGAAACCCCCTTGTATGTTAAACTATCAGATTGACCAGTATACATAAAAAACAATCTAAATACATACCCAGCAACCGATTAACACTATGTTTCCTATTGTACCTTTCATCTCTTTTAATTATGTTAATAATGTAAAATAAATTAGAACAATGTTTCAAACAAGAGAAAGGAACTAAACTAGATTTCACTGCACAGCACGTAAAAATTAAACACTGTCTTGTAAAGGCTCAGAAGTCTACCCTGAAATTAAAGTGAAAACTTAAATGAGTTATTTACTAACAATAAATCTAATTAAGTTAATAAAACTGCCTTCTAATACCAGCAGTCACACCTTACATCAAAATAAAGAGCTAAACATAAAATCACTTTGTGCACAAGCTCCAACATTCAGATCTTTCATACTGAAAAGTACATGCATGTTGAAAACCTGAACAGTAAAAGTTTTAGCACATAGGCTAAATGAAAATTTGCCCCATGCAAACAATTTATCCTTTTTTATATTTAAAACTGTAACAAAAAGCATATGTATAAGGAAATGTCTGATAATTATAGGACAATTGCCTAAATGAGCAAGGCAGAAGCTTCTTCCACACTGACAGAAACAGGGCACCACACTTGAATAGTATATATTTTTCAAAGCTTGCTCAAAAGGCAGGCATCTTAATTTTATTCCAAATTCTTCTTCAGAACTGATCATTTAATACAGTTCTTCTCATTCTTGTATTTTCCTATGAATTTTATGATGCAAGAAATTGCTGTCCCCAGTACGTACAGCCAGATGCCTGCAGAACTGTCCATGATAAATAGTATCAAGGTTTTTGGATAGGATTTTTCTGAATGTTCTATAACTTACAAGACTTTAGCTAGTCAAATTAACCATGAATGTTCAAATTGACAGGATTCAAAGAAGGTGTTTCAAAGATAAAGACAAAAGCACTTAAGTGAGTTATTTACATGACATAGCAAACTCTTCGGACAGAAACCTACCTGCACCTTTTTTCCCCACCCAGATTATGCTTCACACACTCCTCAAATTCTGTAACAGCTCAGGATAGGTTTTTGCCTGTATCAGTTCCACTTAATATAAAAACCAGTTGTGTTTCCAAATCAGCTGTTATTTTATGAAGCAAGTCAAGTGTACTCATGTGGGTAAAAATATTTAAAGATGGAATTATAAATGATTGCATTTGTGTAGTTTTTCTTTATGCATAATTTTTACTGATACGGAAAAGAAAACAAACAAAAAAACAGACTGAAAACCAGAAAATTGTCTTACTGCATTGGTCTACATGGCTCAGCAACAATATTGGCAATAATTCTGTACAGGAAATTTATGTGGATTTGATTAATTTTGCTTATTATGTAGACCTTGACTTTTGAAGCTTTGATTCTCAAAAAGAAACAACATTGATAACACTGTCAAGGCAAAACATTTAGGCTATTGCTGTGTTACCCAGTGGTATTGCCTATATATATCATTGCCTGTAGTGATACTCCAAGTATACAGTAATTCATACGTAACTTCTGTAAGCTGTGCGAAGAAAGTAATCAGTAATATTAATAGGCTGTTATCCCTAGAGGATGAAAGTGCAAGATTGAGGGGATTTCTTAAATTGCACAGCAGCCTCTGGTAACCTCACTTGTCTAGTGAGCATCAGATTTCTCTGTCCTTTTATCTGCACTTCAAGCCTGTCTCTTGTTTGAATAATCCTGTGCAATTCATTTGTATTTCTAAACAAAATGGATTAATTCTATTTATTTCATTTCTAAATCCTACCTTAATTTATGTTTTTAACTTGTTCATCCAGTCCTGGTTTCCCACCTTGCTCTACCTCCATTCCTTGCTTGATACCAAGTCTTCAACAGAAGCTATTTGTTCCAGTCTCTCCCTCTCTTGCAGTTACATTATTTCTTATCTCAGCATTAGCATCCTCCTCCTGAATAATCCCATCTACTCGAAGGCATGACTTCCAAGAGTCCAGATCAGGTGGCTTCTGCAGAGAACTGTCCAGAAACAGTTGTAGTCTTGAAGCTCTGGACTGGACAGGAAATTCACCACCAGAAAATTCTTAATCTTGTTCCTAATCAAATGATGAGTATTTTATATGCACATTTTCAAAAACGTTCTTTGCAAAAGATGTATCATGGCATCAACATGTCCCCAATTCTGGTCAGATTTTCAATGGCCAGATGGGATGCTTGAAAGTTTCAGACTGAATCAGGGAAATTATTTGCCTTTTACCTCATCTTTTAAATATATGGGCAAATCGATGTTCTGACCTCTTCTTTCCCTTCAGAAAAAGAATTGTTCTTGTCAAAATCCACCTTTTTATTATAATTATTAGTACTATTTGAAAACTAATGCAGAAACAGCACATTAAAAAAACCCCTTTGTGCCAAACTCTAATGTCCTGGTAATCACCCAGTAAGATGACAACACTACACATCACTGATAGAACCACTCAGGAACTCAACTAAGGCCTAAATAGTTTGCCCTGCCATTCATGTTTTTTTCTGTTTTTTAAAATGAAGGCTATGAAAGTCAAGATCTAAACCCTGCAAATGAAAGAAATCACATCTTTACATTTTGCAGACAAAAAGATTACTGAAAACAGATATTTTCCAATATACATTTTTTTTCTTAAAAAATTAATGTCACTCTTTTAAAAAATCCTTGAGTGAATGGTGTGTTTCCCTCAAGTTAGACCCACTCCCAGTCATATGTATGCTATTTCAGTTTAATAAAGTAGGTATTTTTCAATGCTGTTGGAGATTAAGTGTAACATAGAGCTTTGCTTGTTTTGGGTTTTTCTAAGAGAAAAATAAAAAAAGATAGCATGTCTACTCCAGTATTAACTGCATTGTTTAGATTATGCATGAGTAGATTTTCTCAATTAAAATCTTAGTGTACAATTTAAAGTTGCTTGTGAACAGCAGTTTATGGAAGAAAATCAATTATTTGGCTCTTGGATGATTTTTTTTTTTTTGATTGAATACTGGAAGAAGTCTGATTTTCATTTGCCCCATAAAGAGGCTTTTTTTCATCCCATCCTTTTCAATAATGAAGTTCCTCTACCTTCAGGAAGAGGTGACTTACTAATCACTTACTACTGTTATCTTCAGAGCACCAAGTATTTCCAGGGTCATTGAATCATTGCTACAATCAAACAAACTGAAGGTCCTCAAAGCTACTCTTTGTCCAGGTTTTGGCTGGGAGAGAGTCAATCTTCTTCCTAGTAGCTTGTATAGTACTGTATTTAGTATGAGAATAATGTTGGTTACACATCCACAACTCAGGTGCTGCTGTGCAATGCTTACATTAAGTCAAGGACTTTTCAGTTTCTCATGCTGCCCTGCCGGCGAGTGGGTGGGGATCCATGAGAATCTGGGAAGAGACACAGCAGGGCAGCCTTCCCTGACTGCCAAAAGGATATTCCACACCATATGATGTCATGCTCAGTATACAAACTAGGGCGAAAGCTGGCTGGGGACGGGCTGGCCATCGGTCACTTAGTGGTGAGTGACTATTTTTCATCTGCATCACTTGTTTTTCTTCCTCCTCGTGGTTTATTGATCTCTTTGGTATTTTTCTTTTCATTAAAATTTGTTATTATTATTTTATTTCAATTATTAAACTGTCCTTATTTCAACACATGTGTTTTTTCATTTTTACCCTTCTGAATTTTTCCCTCATTCCGCCCAGGCAGGAGAGGAGTGACAGAGCAGCTGTGTGATGCTTAATTTCTGGTTGATGTTAAATCATGATACTTTCATAGTGGTAGTCAACAGAGTACACTTGACAGAGGTTAATTAATTGGAAAGGTAATTAATCATCAAACTGGAGAAGCACAGAAGAAGTGTCTATTTGTTCCTTTTTAACATCTAGCCTGGGGATTAACAAAAAGTTCTTAAACAACTTTTCTACTGTTTTGAATTGGCCAACACTATGATATGCAATCCTGAAGAGGTGTCTCCAAGATTCAGTGTCTTCACTTTAATTTTTGCCACAAAGTTACAGAGAAGGTACATCAAACCAACAGTAAACTGGACAACAAGAAGGCTAAGGCCCACCTTGTATTAGAACTGCAATATTCCCTTTACACAAAGAAAAGAGTATAGAATAATCCTAATGGCATCGTGAGCCTAGTAAGTAGATGCCAATGCACTAGATGAAGAAATGAGCATATTAAAAGCTGACATAGTATAATTGTCTTGGTTAGCTGGTGGGAATCCAAATGCGCCAAGTGAAAACATACTTCAAATATGATGATAAGTTATGTATTATTCAGACCCATTTTTGAATGTGCAAGATGAGTATCTAAGTTATTTCCACAGTATGTTGCACCACAGTGTATATTCTGAGCACAGAAGTAGTAACAAGAGATGGAAGAGACATTTTGTCTAAAGTAATAAACTCTAAGATCCTTCTGCTTTTGAGCAAACAAGCACTTACAGCTCTTGATTCACAGATTACCAGTGTGCCTCTTGTAATTACCTCCATATCCAATTTTTAAGTACCACAGAATTTTTACTAAGTCTGCCACATACAATTCCATGAAAAAGTCAAAACAAGAATGTCCAAATTGGTTAGGACAACATCACCTTCAAAATGCCATGTACTATGTCACTGCAACTAATTTCTACTTGGTATTTACCAGATATTAATGTTATTAGTGATTTAAATGTATCAATTTTACATAGGACAAATTACATGTTCAAAGGACCTAAGTATGCACAGTATTCACTACTGAAAAAAAAAAAAGGTAGACTCATCTGTATATTATGCTCCCTCAAAACAGGATATTAAAGCATCTGAATAATGACTAACATCTCAGTTATTTTAAACACCTTATACCTGCCCTTCAATGGTTTAACCTTCTTTGCTGAACTCTGTTATAATACGCATTTTCTCATAATTTTACCTTTTGAGAACTGTAATTACATCTATTATCAAAGTAGCCAGATTCTACTGGAAAATATCCCAAACTACCTCAAAGAATTTCATCAGAAAATAGCAAAGATGGCTTTTATAATTTTTTCTATTATATAAAAGCAATGAAGCAAAATAATCACAAAAAACAAGTATTAAAGAGATTATCAATAATGAAAGCAGCTTTAATCATTTGGGGGTATTTGAAAAATGATTTAAGAATTAAGTAAAGTCTGTGAGAAAAGAACTCATAATGAGAACATGTCAAAAGTTAAAAACACAGACTAGAAAAAAGTTTTTAATTGTACAGTATATTTTAGCTCCTATCAATCACTGTTAAAATTGTTTGAGTTTAATAAGCAGATATTTACCTGTTGGAACAAGACAGTCTTTCCAATCAAAATATCCTGCATAAATGCCAGGTTCTAATGACCCAACTATTGGATCTGCCTTGAATTCAATGTACATTTCAAACAGTCTTTGATCCAGCTCTTTCAAGGATTCCATACTAACCTAAAAAAATTAAACAAAAAAAGGAAAGAGAAAGAACGTAGTAAATAGTCATTAACTAAAAGAATTTAATCACATACCCAAAAAATTTCTTCATGTCTTCTTTAATTTCAGCAAAAAACAGCAATTACTGACACATTTCAATTCATAATTACATATATAAAAACTTAAAAACTTCCATATTATCTGTCCATACTACCCGGTATAATTTTTTTCCTGATTGTATTCAGCAATAGACACTTTCAAGAAAAATACAAGGAATGCCTAAGCAGGCAGATCATTCATTCACTGTCTACTAGCATGATGATTTTTTTTTTCATATCAGGAAGTTTTTATCTTGTAAAGTCAACAACTGAATTTTGTGAATGCTTTAAAATATACCCATAAAAATTTCCATCCTTAAACATGAAGATTTTTGTATAATACTTTAGATTTATAAATTTTAATATTACAACTTCTCACTATATTTAAAAAATTACATTATTTATTTAGAAGTCTCCGTCTTCTGAAACGGAACCCATGGACTTCCCCTCTGTACTTCAACAAAATTCTGTACAACAGAAGCTGAAGCTGCAGCTCATTAACACCTGCAGAACTCTTCTTTAACAGCTCTCCATGCATTTTTTTTTGTAATTCACACAATTTAGCCGCACTGAAAGCTATGGGGATGTAGACAATTTGTTCACTGTATCTGAACAACATTAAATTTTATACAAGGTTTTTTTATTAAACATAGGTACTCCCTATAATTATAGCTTCTACAACTATTCTATAATACAATGCTTATCATAAAATGCTGAGGTAGAACACCAGTATCTAAACATAGTAATGGCTGTTAAATGCAAATAAAATGAAATGAAAATCAAGATCAAAATCTCATGTGACTTCTGCTGAAATGTATTTACCTTTATAAATAAGAGTTTAAGCAACACAAAAATAAAGCTTTAAAACTAGTCTTCATTTTCCTTGACAATTAGGGGGGAAAAGGCACACATACACACACACATATACATGAATAATAATTTCCAGAAGTAAAGGGGTTTAAGAGTAAGGTCTGCTTTAAAAGCAGGTCTCTAGATCAGACTGGGAATTCAGAAAAAGAAGGAAAAAACTCCTTATCATTTCTTTCCAAGGATGTAGAATAAGGGTTGAACCTTATTTACTAGAGGGACGTCTCTAAATTGTGCTTTACTCTGGTATGCCTACATTGTTAAATGAGGAGAAAAAGGAACTGCAATATTTTAGTCAGGAACAGAAGCAGAGCAGCTTTCAGGAAGGAGATCACAAGCATAAAGGAAAACAGCTGTTATTGAGGTCAAAGCTGATGTTAGCAAAGTTGGAATGGTGAAGTGCTCAGAAACAAGACACACCACAACTTTCCTGCTTTTCTAGGTGATACACCTTCTTCGGTTTGGATCCCCCCTTCACAAGGGGATCTCTCTCCCAAAGGAAAGCTTTCTAAAAGGCATTAGAAGATCAATGCTATTTTCTTCCTCTTTCCCTTCTACCTGACTGCCTATTTTTAAAAATAAGAACACATTTAAAAAGGTACAGAAATATTGATTTTTTTCCCTCTTATACAGGTTTCAAGACATTTTTCACTTCAATTTCTTATGATTAGGGAAAATAACAACCCTTAGACCACTCCTATTTAGCTTTGAACTAGTGGGAAAAGTAAGTTGGAGTGCAAAGTCCCTGCAAATATGCACCCATTTAAAGAGTCTGTGAAACAACTGACTCAGTGTTCCCCAGCAAAGTGTTTTAGAATTAAGTAATTTCACCTTCCACTTTTGCAGTCATTCAGTACAAAAGACCATCTGCACATTCAATACAGGTTTCTTTGTCTCATACAAGTTGTCTTCAACCTGTTTCAAGTTCAATACACAATTAAGATAGTAGTAACCTGGTTTTTCAGCTGGTGGAAAGATTGCAAGAAAGAATGACAATTAACCTAAAAGTTATTTGGAGCCCAGGATTGGGGGAAGGAAGCAGAGCAGATGTCCTTAACATCCACTGTGTATACCTATTTTCCTGACCCTCAAGTGGTCAATTCTTACGTTGTTGTCCTTCTGCTATGAACATCCCTGTGATTACAGTTCTCAATTCTTGCATTAAAGCCATTCTAAGCCTCTACCCTTTGATGTTATCTAATTGTCAGAACTGTGGAAACAGTTTTATTCAGAAGCTTAATCAATGAGCTGGATGAATTTTATGGGATACATCTTTTTTTTCTACTTCCTAAATAACTAAACTGATGATTAGTTGAATTAAAGAATCTCCACAGAGAAGTACAGAGAAGTACAAGTATGTGCCAAGGTAGTATGTGCTAAAAACACAGTGTAAAGTTTGGCTGCTTTATGTAATTTCGTGTTTGGCACACTAAGAAAAAAAATTAAAATAACCATATAGAATGTAAGGAAATGTTCTTGGCTCTCCTCTATAATTTCTGTAGTTCAGAATATTAGATAATGATTTTTCTACTAACAAAGGCAACTTTAAAAAAAACAGCCCAGTGTAAGAAGAGATAGTTTTTTACTAAAACACGTTACCAAATTCACTTTAAAATTAAATTTATAAAGCTGACAGAACTTAAAAGTATAATTTAGTTTCAGTCTTTTCAGATAAAAACAAATCTTTAAAAAATTTTGCCAACCCTTTATTAAGACTTTTTAATCTGACATTGAAAGAAATTAAAAACTTCCAGAAGTTCAGGTGACATAACAAATAACTGAAACAATCAACCCACCCCTCTAAACATCTGTGAGCTTCCATCCTCATTTAAAATTAATAAGGGGCTCAAAAACTGCCCTCTTATGATGACTATCTAATTATCCAAATCCCCCCAGGTAGCATTACCCATTGATGTGTCCCACACATGCAGTATTGCACCAGTCAGAGTTTTCAAAGGGTTAATGCAGATTGGAAATCAATCTGCCACTATAACGTCTGAATTTAGTCATTTATAAACGTTCCAAACTTTGTGGCTGTGCAAGGCAGGGTGTTGAACACATACATAACGAATGTCTTAGCTGCTTCAAACTGCACTGGGCTCAACTCCCAGTAGCAAAAAATTGCACTATCCAGAGTGATTTTCTATATTGTACTAACCATACAAATCATAGCAGTCCCTTTCAAATGCTATTCAAAACTTCTTAGGCTGTAGAAATTCAAGCAACATTCAGGCATAATGGGACTAAGGATGTACTACATAGTTGAACAATCAATTTGAGTGAAATACTGTACTCTGTACTGGAAAAGATAACATTTTACTTCCAACCAACAAATATTTCCGTAAATAATCTAGAGTTATGGTCCTAAGGATTAAGTCACAACATTTCTCATAAGAAGTGATTAATCTTTACAAAAAGGCAGGAAAATGAGACAGCTACTGCCACCCACTTTGACATTTTCGTTCTTTGAAAAAGAAAAAGCAACAAAAAAAACACCCCCAAAACACAACAAAAAACCGTGAACTAGTTTGTGAACAAGACCTATCAGTAATGCAGATTTCCAGATGAAATAATTTATCAAGTATATTCCTGAGATAACAATCTTTTACTCTCCGCATTAAAAGAACACAGTGACATTAAACAGCTTTACTAAGAAATCTGATAAGCTCTGCCATTGAACACACAAGTCCTGAACAAGAGCTCACATTTTCTGTATCAGCTACATAAGTCTTGTATGAACACACAGAACCATCCTCGTTGTTGCTGTGTCCAACTAATGCTTGAAGCCCCACCCATTTGTGGAAGGCTCACCCAGGAGTCATTTTTGGATGTTTGGACACTTGCGCCTACTTTTCACATAAGGTAAACCAAATAAAAATCTTCAAGCAAAGATGCCTCATTCCAGTGCTCTCACTTACTTGAGTTATTTTATCAACACCTTGGAAGCCATGTTTCTCAAAATGTTCAGCTATATTTAGGAAGGTATGACGTTCCAGGTAATGGCAGTTACTGAGTGCAATTAAAAGTCTCTGCTCCTAAAAATTAAGAGAAGAAAGAGCATAACAGTTGAAAAAAGAAGTATCAGCATAAACAACACTGTAAATGTAGATAGAGTATTTTACTGACTCTCTGTGCATAATAAACATTCTCGTAAGTAAAGTAGAGTTTGCAAATACTTTTGTCAATAAACTACAGAGAACTGAATGAATATCAGGTATGACGATTGAAAATGATGCTTCTTATAGGATCCAGAGCATTCATTGGAATAGTTATGACTAATACAGTGCTGTGGTTAAGACTTCTTTACAAAAATTAGGTTTGGACAGCTTTCCAGGAAGCTCTTTCTGGATTTTACTTTGTTTCAAGAAATATACTAAGAGTTATGACCATCGTAAATATACTAAGAATTATGACCATCATAAAATCAACTGAAGATCATCTTCACTTTCCTATGAAGCTGGCTAAAACAGGTACTGAACAAATGCACTCAACAACTCTAAAATACTAGAAGGTTCTGAACTACATTATATAATTTCAGCAGTTTGAAGAAATGCTAGGTGGTTATAACTTATGTCTGTTCTTCAATGATTTTTTTTTAACCACCAGGAAGTTAAATACATTCTGTAGTTGAGATACCAAAACTGCCTTTCCTTGATCTTGTTATATTAAGATATAGCTTCCAAACAAAGAACCACAGAACTAATATTTAAATAGATTAGGTCTTCCCTCTCCCCCTTCTCCTTCTTTTAATTTCAAACTATTTTTCTACCTCAGATGAAAGTTAAAAATGAACTGAGAAAATATTTTGAAAACAAAATTATTTGACAGTAAAGTTACCATAACAGCACTGATCTGATTAAAATGGTATTGGTTTTCAGACCCAGAACTCCTGGCAGTTTTGTATTTCAGTAATACGATGACTAGGACTGAGAGTTGCTTTCTACTTTAAGTTATAATCAGGTAGTATGCAGACTATTCGAAAAATGAGAAATAAAAATTACAATGACCAATCTTACTCCAGTCACTCACTTTCTCTGCTCTCATTCAAGAAGGAGAAGAGAAAATGTCTTGTGATTTACATAAGAAAATGATACAACGGAACCATGGAAGCCAGACATTATCTAAAATTATGGGGGTTTTTTTTAAGTGTTTGCACCTATGACATATAGGAAGAAGTCCCAGCCACAAGTCAACAATTAATATCAAATCTATGTGTTGCAAGAATAAAATTATATAAAGAACTAGTTGTTACAGTCTACAACTCAAGGACTTGCCCCAGTTTGGCAATCTGTATTATTCTTTATTGTAGCAGAAATGCTTATTGCTCTTGTAAATTAGGAAAAGCTGGGCTTCTGACAAAATTTAAAACCCGTACTAAGGAATAATAATTTCACAAGAGGTTCTCAGTAGGTTTCTTGCAGGTAAAACCTAGTTTTTTTCATCAGCTGCTTAAATAGAGGAAAGTACATTAACCAAAGTATCAAGAGTATTAAAAATCTTTTTCCACTTTCCTAAAAACCCAAAATTAAACAAGCCAAACAAATAACCAACACTTATTCTCAGTAAATTTTCTGGGGGAAAGTGTATTACTGAATATTGGTATCTTTGTGAGTTTTAAAAAGTAACTAATCATCAGACTGATTCTAATCTAAAACAAGGTCATAAATCAGAAGTCAAATCCTCAGTGCTATTTTCATTGATTTCTGTAATGCCATTTTAGCTTCTGAGGACCCACTTGCAGAAACCACTTTCATGAGTTACCTTAACATGGTACACTAAGATACCATAAGAAACAGTGTTTTCAAAAAGAGAAATGCCTACAGAATACAAAATTGATCTCTATAAAAAAAGAAAACATAATAAACAAAATTTCCAGCATTGCAACAATAAAAAAGAGCCAGTAAGAGAAGTATTTTCACATCAGCTTTTAGATATAGAAGCCAAACTTACTGAAGAAAGACTTGATTCTTCATGAATGCTTCCAAACAAATCTGGAGATGAAACATCAACTGAAAGACTAGGAATATTGTTTAAAAAGTAAGTATACACAAAAGCATAGTGCTTTTGATTATTTGATACATCATGGATTCAAATCAACAGGAATGAAATGCAATCCTGTTTCAAAACCCCCCTTACACCAGATAACAAAGAAGCCCACATTGTTCAGTTTTTCCAAGATGCCCACAAAGCCTGCAGGACGAGCTTGGTAGTCTGATAGTACTGTTCTAGCACCAGACCTTTCCTTCCTAAAGAATTTTATTTTTTCTTTAATTTCTCTGTTTTGCCATAGATTATGTTTTTACACCTATCCAGCCAATGGTCATCTGAATAGAAAGAAAAAGACATTTCATTAAAACCAGACTTAATTTGCCCTTTCCAATGCATATTGCTAAATTTGCCAAGTCTCTGGCTTTTCACAAATGTTTGTAACTCTTGGAAGCTCAGGCTACTCTGACTTGTTTTGGTCTCTAAAATAAGTGGCTCATAAGCATTTATTAAACAAACAACTTGCATGAATTTAGCAGAAATACCAATACAGTGAGTAAAAATTAGAAGGGAAGAAAACAAAGGCAGGGGATGTTTCACCATGACTGGACGTTACTTAGTGACAAGTACAACTGATCCCATGTAAAGTCATGTCAAAACCAACACATCTGCTTCAACAGCACACAACTTGTATCAATGAATAAAACAGTGTAAGTAATGTAATATTAATTATCTTGTATGATCTTTATTACATGATGCCGCACAACATTCTGACATAAAAAATATGTGCTCTTATTTCAAAGCATCACTAGTCAGAGCAAAAGTATCCTGAAATGTAAGACTTGCTCAGACAATTGCACAAAACTACACATAAATCTTATTTCTTTTTACTTACTGTGATGTATCTATGTCACCATCAGGTTTGGTGCTCAGTTGTTCCAAACAATCTATAAAGCCCTAGGAAATAATAAAGCAAGATCTAAATTTTCCGCCAGAACTAAAAGAAGTTCTCAAATTCACTTTTATTACACTCAATAGAAGCAGAGCAATTATCATCACCTTGTTTTGTCTTAAACCTTACATAAATACAGTAACATTTAGTTAAAACTTTTGAATGCATACTTTCTATTTTGCATGCATCACAGATTACTTGTAGGAAAACATAGTAATTTTTAATCCTGATAAGGAATTTTCATGATGCATGTCTAAAATGATGCAGTGATAATCTGATGATTATTAGCATGGTTAACAGTTTTCATATGCTCAATCTGAACAGTGGATCCCAAGTAAAAATTGCAGAAGCTTCACTATAATCCTTTTGTTGCTTTCGTTCATGATTTCTTATTTGAGGAGACTATTAAAATGGCTCAAAAACATAAGAATGCTATTACCTATTTTCAAATCAATTAAAAAAAAGAATCAGATTTTTTTTTACAAAGAACACTGTTTTCTGCTACAAAAATTAAAAGCCAGGTCCTCAGCTGATAAAAATCAGCATTTCTTCTCTCACTGCAGTATACAGATGTTAGATGGCATCACCTCAGGAAGTATCAATTGTCAGTAAAATCTTGAATAATCACATACAGCAAAATACTTGAATATGTTACTTACTCTCTAGAGGATTTGCCATCACTGGATTGAGCTAGGAAACTCTACCTGCTTTTAAAGTCAAACATTTCTCAGTATCTCAGTGTACCAGAGGAATAACACAGTCATCAACTTTAGCCACTTTTGGAAGGTGGGTAAAGTACTACACACACATTTTTGATCGTCACTTGTGTTTACAATTTTGTACTTCAAAGTGCTCAAGTTACCTGCATGATCCCAATGCTTAGCTGGCACACATCCTCCTGTGTTTTCTGCTGCTGGAAAACCTGAGGATGCAAGCATATTATTTCAGCAGGACAACTTCACATAGCCCTATTCTCAAGGAAGGCCTGAGTAACTCATCCCTAAAGAGATGACATAATTAAAGGAACAACTGCTGGGACACTGTTTTCTCATGGATCAATTTCAATTTTTCTCCTAGAAATGGGAGAGACAATACAAGTCCCGGTAAACAGTTTGATAAGCATGAGGAGATAACATAGTAAAAGGAAGGAAGTCCTAGTACATGTGGTATGTGTCATTGTCGGCTCATGGAATTGCAGCAAAAGCTCCCAAGATATTTCAAGGTCTTTGTGTCCTAAAAAGAAGGATTCATCATGCAGGTGAATTCACTGCAGATTCTTTTGAGTAATGTTCTTTAAGAACATAGACAAGCTAGTAAGAAAGATTAATGTAAATGAGGAGAGAGAAACAATATCTATACATAGGGCCCCAAGGGAGTTCAGAAGAGAGTTAAACTCCCTTAGAACACTGAAACCTGAAAGAAAACACAAATGTTTCAATCAATCAGGGCCTCAAGGTGCTGAGCAGATGGGGACAAAAAAATTGAATTTAAGTTCTTCAAGTAATTTGGATCCAACACCGAGTGAAGAGTAACTTCTAGGAATGGCCTCTCCCTTTTTTTATTTTAGATGTAATGTCTACTGCTATCTGAAAATTACGAGTAGTATTTTTTTTTCCAGAAGAACAGCTTTAATGATTTAAATACAGGCACCCTCTGCCCTATAAACATAAATTACTCTTAACAAACTAGTCTAAAAGCTAGCACAAGTGAAAAGGTGCACATGGGAAAAAATAAAGAGGAAAGTTATATCCTTGGATCATTCTCTGAAAGTTCTTTTCACGTAAATTATTATTATTGGGTTTCAGAAGAAGAACAAAAATCAAAACATAAATCAAAACTTACACTGGCTTCTCCAGGTTTGCAGTCCAACACAGTTTTAAGAGATTGCAAGGAATGAATAATGCACTGTTCAAACTGGGATGGCTGAAAGTCAAATGAGTGGTTAGCTGTAGATAAGCACATTAAATATACACTACACAAATACATAAAAACTTACAAGGTGTATAGAAAGTAAGCGCTTTATTTCCAAATTATCCCAAATAAGGTGGGGGGGGAGGGAAAAAAAAATTAAACTTCGTGTATTACCAGAGGACCCTTTCATAGTGATGTGCTTTGGTATGTAAATTATCTACAGAATTATTACCACAGATCAGTGTACATTTTTTCTTTAATTGGAATGAGACATTTTATACCAAACAGCCTCATATAAAAGACTTATGAAAGGTTTTTAGAGCTTTTTGTGGTAGCATTACAGATGCCTGTTGACACACTCCCTCCTCCACTCCTTGATCCAAGCTGGGATAGAATATTGCCTGGGATGTTCAGTATTTCTGCATTGTATTTCAGCAAAAGGTTTCTAAGAAAATCAGACTGAAGCTTGTTTCAAATAGAACAAGAAATGGTTCGAGGGGCTGTTGTTACTTTGAGGTTTCCAAACCTGAAATATGAATGTCTGGTTATCATGTATCAATTTCATCCTGAAAGTGCAAACAAGTTCATAGCTGAGTCATTAATCACTTTTTCTTCCCTGAAAAATCACACTTTATTTTTCTAATGTATATGTCTGCTGGGATTGGGCTGGAACCCGTTCTGCAGTGCAGGGCAACATGAAGCAGTCACTGCTTTAGGAAAGAGAGATCATCTTACTGGATTTGGGTCAAAGAAGTGGACAAAAAAGTTTTTAAGTCCTGTAAACTTGCTTTTCATTCAGTAAATAATTTATGGTATGCCACCAACTTAGGCTTAGAAATAACTTTTATTTTTGTAAATGATGGAGGTGGATTGGGAAACTGATGCTCACACAGCAAAATGAAAATCATTTAAAAAGTCACTAAGACAATCTGTATTGTTGGATCCCTTAAAAGAAGAAGGCCAGCAGTGAAGTGCTTCCACACTATAAAACATCACATCTCAGCAGAGGAAAGGTGTTCAGACATGTGATTCTTTGGGTATTATGAGGCTGAGAAAACCTGGTTCTGTATCTCACTGTATCTTTACCCGGAATATAAATGCTAAAGATGTCTTCAACCTTTCCTACAAACTTAAAATACAGTTTCTACCTCAAGCATAAAACATCCCCAAACAGACTGCCTGGACCTTTTCTCTACTGGTTAATCTTTGCTCTAATATTACCCCAATGAACTCTATTTTAGTCAGCAAATAATCTTACTATGACAAAACACGGTCAACTTCCACCATTAAAATTTGGCATGCTTCAACCATGGCCTAAAAAGATTATCTAGTGAAGTACTGTATATAAGGAATGAATGGGCGATTTCTAACACAAAAAGAACTTAAGCAGTTTTATAATAAAGACGGGTCTGACTGCTGCACAAGCATAAAGAAACAACACTTCTGTGGAAGAACCTTCCCCCTGCCTCCATTCCGCAGATGAACATAGTGAAAAACAGAAAAGTTAAGGGACTTGCCCATGGCAGCAGCAACTGTTATCAAGACCAGAAGCTGTAAATCTGGTTATAGTACTACAATTGACAACAACACTCCTTCCTACCGTATGCATATTGTGACTGCTTAATGTCCTCCTACTCGAATTCAAACGTGTATTTATAGAAGCAAATAAGAACTAAAAAAGTCTGTGGAGCATTCCCTTAGATAACGTACACAAAGCAACTCTCCCTCCCACAGGCCTTTTCTGCTTTTGCAGATTGTATTTAAGTCACACCTACAACGTGCTTGCTGTGTTTTAGGCATTACTCATTACTGTTTATTTCCAGAAAGCGTCTCACTAGTTTATCTGAATTTGGTTTCATGTCATTGGTTGTTATTGCATGTAGGCAATCTCCTAAATTAGTTGCTTTTCAGTTCAATTTCTCATTATAACATATAAGTGACCTATTTATTTGGCTACTGACCAATTCCATGGTAGTGTGCCTACTAAGTTATGAAGCATTTTGATGTGAACTGAACTTGCGACCTCAAGTATGACTTTTTACTCCAGTAAACCATTCAAAGAAGTAACCAACCATTCAAACAATTAAAAATTTAAAATATTTTCATATTTTAATAAAACTACAGACATCAGTATGCACACACAGATAAAGACCAAAATTATTTAAATTTTGGAGAATATAGGAAGCACTTTTGTTACACATGCAAAAGAAAGAAAAAATCCAGGAAAGGAAGATACCAAGTACAAGACACCAAGTATACCCACCAATGATGTCAAGCCTTCGTTGTCAACAACCCAGTCCTCCTTTTCAGCTAATCTTTTTATATCTGTAGGACAGAGTAATAGGGGAAACATGGGGATGGGTGGGGAGAGAAGGTATAAATTTTAATTATTAAAAACTCCTTGAACTTGAAAAGAAACCACAGACACTGGAACTGCAATGACTAGGCATACAAGCCAATAGCACTAAAAGCTTCAAAGCCTTCAGTACTCTCAAATGACTAAGAATGGAACTCACACATGGTATGCTGCTGACACCACAGAGAAGCACATCTATGATACATGGCAGGACTTGCATGAAGCACATTGTTTACTGGAAAGCTTAGATTTAAAGGAATATTGCGAAGGCTTTGAATTTTTTTATTTTGTAAATTTTTAATCACAATATAAAATACTTCAACCAAGAACCCAAGTCTCTAGTCTGTAACACTCTAGCTCTTCATTAAAAATGAAAGAACAACTGCCTAGCATTTTAGGAAAGACAGAAAGGACGGCACATAATTCATATTCAGAACTATAAAAGAGGCACAGGGTCCCCACTCAAGGTCAAGGATCTATGGTGCTAGATTTTCTTCGAAAGTGCATGATGCAAAATGCACTCTTTTCCAGTACCCAGAAGGTGTGCACTTATGCAGGGTTACTGTATAGCTATTTACTGGGATGTGAATCCAAAACTTATGCACTATAAGAACACAATTCCTCTATGGATGGTGTGCATCCTGCAACATCACTGTGTTTTAACTCAAGTGTAAAGAGAACGAAGATGAACTGTGTGCAGTTTGTGGGCCTTTGACAGACAGTTTTCCACAAAGAAATTGCACATCAGAAGTGCCTACACATTGGGAAACTCCCTTTTAAATGAACAAAAATTTCAGTGAATTACCATCTTTTCTAAAAATCCAAGAGGATAACTAATGCATGCTGAAAGGTATCTTCAAAATCTTACTGCTTTCTGTAGCTAAATGAAGAAGCTTAGTAATAGTGTCATACTCTGCAACTCTCATGGAAGTATAGACTCAATGAGGATAAAAGGCATCAAGGGATTGTGCAGAATAATTGCTCTGTTCACCTTCCTACTTAAACTGATATTCTTGTAAGGGTTTACATTGCACTGGTCAGCCTTTGCATGTTTTTGTGGCTGCTTACTTTTCCATTCCGTTCTTAGCTAATATAAATATAAAACCCACCAAATTTCTTTCTCATATTTCACTGCTCATCAAATTCCAGTCAAATACATTCATGTAAACTCCCGGTCTAGTCTGGCATTCACGTAATTTCTCTTTCATGACCTTTATGACCAGTGACCACATATGGGAGGGAAAGAACATAGACTGCCTCTCAATGCCAGTGTGTATACATGGTGTTTATCATAAGACAACAAAAACCCCCCTGTGCATGGGCAGGTTTATCATATTTGAAAAGGTAAAATGCTCTAATGAATATTTTAACTACATCTGAATATTTTAACTACGTCTGAATGCCTTTACCAATTTACAACACGCAACAAGAAAAGAGACTGAAGTTTGTATCAGCACTTTACTCAGATTTTGAAGATAATAGAGAGGTGAAACTCAAGTCCAGGAGAAGCCTTTTTGACTTATGTGTTGCAGATATAGCTTCTTCCGAGATACATTTACATTGCTGCATGAGAATATCCACTACCTTTTCTTTCACTCATTCCCCAATAATAAGAGTTTTTTCAAGGGCCCAATTAACCTGGTCATGTGCAGAAAAAAAATCCCCACTATCTTAAATACATTCCAGAAGTACAATTTTCTTTAGTAGGCAATGAACAAAAAAAAGGGGCCCACAGTTAAGGCATGCAATGCAACAGTATGGAATGAAAGTTATGATACAAGCAAGCCTCTTTCCTCTGGTTTGGTGCTATAGCCAACTCACAGAACTGCTTCACTGATAGGGGATGGAAGCAGTGGCCAAGAAAGGCTGCTGTTATGGCTAGACAAAAGAGAACTACATTACCCAGCCAGTAACACATACCAGCATCTCTAGGGATCTGCTTGCTTTTGATTCAAAAAAAGAAAAGTATGAATTGCTTGTATGAAAAACTAAGGTGCAGACTACCACAAGAGTTTTTTTCCTACACAGAATGTATAGCCAGCAATCAGAACAGTGAAGCAGAAACTCTGCATCCAAACAAAGAACTGGGATATTGCCATGATGCAACAAGTAGGTAAAACCAGTAACACAACAGATTTTTTTCATCATTGGTCACATATTGGAGCTCTTTGGACTGTGCTGGAGAACCTAGGTAGGTAGCTCAGGGACTGGATAAGCCAAGGACGGCCAAGAAAATGGTTGAGAGCGAAATATTTCCTTTGAAACAGCATGACATCTGAGGAATCACTCACAGTTCCTAGACAGACGAGTAGGTCAGTCCAATAAGACCATCCTCATGTCACAATTAAAAGAAAAAAATCTCTTACACCATCAAGAAAAAGCAATTGAACTCAATTGTGCTCTGGGGTGAAAAGCAAAAAAGACTTTCTCATACTTTATGTGAAATCTGCAATAGTGATAATACTTTACAGAGTTTTAAGGAGACAAGACAATATATGAACTTATTCAGCCAGCCTGCTTAATATTAATGCAGAAAAATAATGTTAATTGTGAAATGAGATTTAATAAAACAAGAGCCAAGAATGCAACTCCTATCAATATTTTAACAAATACACCATAGATAACTAATGATTTGTTGTCACCAAAAATTTAAAAATTTGCTTGTTCTAGCCACCTGTGCTTTGCATAGTTAAGCCTAGAGTAAAACTCTTAGCCTACATAAAATCATATATTAAAGATTTAAACTGACTAAATTGTAGTATTAAAAAGCCCTAATTTTTTTTAACAGAGGGTAAGTAGTCATTTGGGAAAAAAACCCCATGGCCCTGATAAGAGAATTAGTAGATCAATCTGCCCCAATTTTAGAAGACATTTTTTTTCTAGGAGATCTACTTTACTGAAATTTAAGTGTCAGAGTTGAATACAAGACAGCAAGAAGAATAGCCTCTGATGGCATAGAGTCACATTAGATTTAGAGAATGTGTTACTGGCCATCATAATCCAGACATTTATGGCAAAAGTTGTGTACACAGCAGGAAACCCTGGGGATTATAATGTTAGTAAAAAAGCCCAGGAAACCACACAACAAAAATACTTTAGAAAGGGCTGTGGATTTTTTTTTTTTTTTTGTCCTTGGGGGTGGCACACTGCTTATTTAATTCTTCATGTTACAGAAAATCTCAAGAAAGAAATTATTTTTATAACATGGAAAAGGTGCGTCGAGAAATAAATCACTTGTCTTGTAGAACTGTCTCAACCCCAAAGAAACAAGTCTAACCTACTGTATTTATTAGACTGAGGGAAGAAAATACTTATAACTTATTTCTGGCAGAAAAATGAAGTATTTGAGTAACACTTGTGAGACTACTAAATCAGATGAGTCCACTGCCCCTACAACATCTGTAATGAACACAGTTATCTATCAGACCATGGTTTGGCCTAATTAGGGGCACAAAGAATGATAGTGAGCAAGGGAACCTGCAGCCTTCTATTACCTTCAGCTGTGTGTTGCAAGGTCACGATAATGCAACGTACACGAAGGTCCAGAATAAGATCCTGGATGATCTGAAGCATGTCATTGGGTATCTCGAGTGCAGTAAGAGACTCAGAACTAAGCCTGGAAAACAAATAAAGTTATATGGAAGTGTAAATCTGAAGGTTTTTTAAGCTATTATGACTACATTGAATTTCTAAGGCATTTTCTGCATGTATAAATGCAACAGCTCTATTCTCGGTGTTTCTTTGAAAACCATTTACCCATTCTGAGAAGACTAATTATTTATTTAAATAAGAAGATTGTAAATGCAGATTTATTTTTCTCTAAGATTACAATAATGTCATCACAGCAACATGCCACCTTTTGCTACCATCTTCTTGCACTTTCCTGCTTGATCTACTGTCCTGTGATCCAAGAATATCCTTTTGGAGTAAAAGCAATTTTTTTTTGTTTGCTTTTAGATGAATGCCAAGGTAAAATACAAGATCCACAACTGGGTTTTTGAGATATTTTTTACTTGCATGAAAACAGTAACAGCAATTAAGCTGCCAGAAATGGTGATGTGGCTGTGCATCAGATTGCTGAGAATATACATATTCAAGGAGTCAAAATACAGCTACTGCACCATGTGCAGAATAAATTAATTCACTGTTTTGCTTCCAACTCTGACCAGGCACAAAACACTGGTACTACAGGTGAGGATGGAGACATTAATTTCTGGTTTTTTTTTCCTTTAGAAATAGTAACACAGCAGCTATTTGCAAGAATTAGCATTTCAGCTTTCAACTAAAAAGCTACAGTTGTGCTCAGACTTAGGGGCAGAGGGATGTTCACTGCTTTTATCCAACTCCTGGATATGTACGCAATGACAATTCAAAGGCAGTCAGTGCCACCTGCCCTACTGCTAATACTGACAAAAGCACAGGTAATAGAAAGTGCCAAGGTGGAGGAATAGGAAAGCACAAAGCAAACAAGTGGAACATTTCCAGTCATCCACCTGTAGGCTCCAGTTCCATACCCCTGGTATTGTGCACAAACCACCAAACCTCCACCATTAACCAGGCTGCTCTCCATCCAGCATAACTACTGAATCAGTAGATTAGGAACATCTGTACTATCTCAGCCACCCAGGAAACAGAATGTAAATACCCATCCGTGAGAAATTTAAGCTACTTTAGACTGCACAGAAGTTCCGTACTTTAGAGTTGATTCCATTGAGCACACAGCTGTCACTTCCCTAAGGTCATCCTTTTTCTCTTATAATACACCCTAACAGATACGTATCTTTCCTACCTTTATAGAAAGGCAAAAGTCTTGCCAGCAATGGCTCACTTGATTGCATAGTTCTAATTTATTCTCTGGAAACTATTCATACTGGGCAATGACAGGATGGGGTGCAAGAGAAAGACTGTGATACCACCTGTGTGCTACACACAAATTACGTACGTGTGATACCAGCTGTGTGAGACATACCAACGAGCAGAAAAACTAAGATCACACAGATGTAACGACAACTCCTTGTTATCTAATACTGTGAGATTTATCATTCTTAAATACAAGCAGAAAGTAGTAAATAATTTGTGAGATGACAAAAAAGAGTAAAGTTCTATCCGGTGCTTCACAAGGACTTTTAGTTACAAACTATGAAAATAAGGCTTAAGCTATTACATGACTTTGTAACAAATAAAGGTCTTAGGCAATGTATAGACTCCTTTTGGGAACACCTATCTTCATCATTAGTGAATCACAAGAATTCTGTCAGACTGTCAAAGTGTGGGGGCTTGAAAATTAACATACTTGGCAGCACTTGCATAAACTTCTGGCCTGGTCATCACTGATCAGTACCCTATGATGACATGTTCCATTCCTCTTCTCCAGATGCCCCTTTTCTTCTCTACTTTTGATCATTTTACAGTAAAGTCTAGCCAACTTTGCTCAAGTGCCATTGCTAAGAAAACAAGGTGGGGAAAGGAGTAGGAGGGAGAGAGGATTTCCCCAGCTCTCAGTTCAGTTGTTCATTACAAGGGTAGTGCTCGGAAAGCAAAAGGAGATTCTCTGAAAGAGTCTTCAAATGGTCTGTAGACTCAGTCTGGATCTTATCTCAGATGGCAGGAGCACAGCTAACCTTCAGAGAACCACTGCTTACAGATGTACCAGTGCTAAAGTCTAGAATTCTACAATTTGACTGAAACTCATGGCTTGCTTCTCATGAAAGGGCAACACTGGTGCCCCTCTATATCTTTTCAACAAGTCAGTTCCTTCTTAAATTGAAAGCATTCCGTAAAATTCAGCCAGAATAACAAACCTCACATGGAAATATTTTTCTGCATGGTTACAGTACAGCTAATTTAAGTGACAAGAGTGAAAGAAAGTGTTAAACAGACTTGACAAGAGGTGTGTATTACGCCATCCACACTAAGAATATCTATACATGATTATACCCCTTTCTTTTCTTCATCTGTGCTTTGCCTGTTACCTGCTGTGAAAACTCGAGATAAAAAGTACAGTATCAGAACCAGGTATTAGTCAAAAGGAGTAGTTACTTTTCAAAAGATAATGACAATTCTTGTAGGCCCCACAGACAAATGCAAGCAAATTCTGTGTATTAGTGACCATTTTGCAATTAATGAAATGTACATTATTAATTTTACAAAAAAAAACAAGCAGAATGACATTATAAGCAGGAGTATCACCTTTCATTAAACAACTGTTATGGTAAATTATGATCTAAGAATAACTACAGTGAAAAACATGATATTTTCACCCATTTTGGCAAAGATGGGAAGATGAAGCAAATAATTTCTTTCTGTCGTAAAGAATCAAATTGTGTTTCATTCACTGAGTGTCTATGCTCTATGCTGTGTCAGGCAAATATTTTGTTCAAATTTTCATAAGATGCTATGGGAAAAACTGAATATATTATTATGTAATAAGACTATACCATGAGACATCGTTAATTACACTTGCACACAGAATCCTGAATCTGACATAAGCAATTTTTTGTGCAATCCTATTTTTGAAAATGTTAACATTCTCAAAATTCAGGGTGTTTAATGCAACGAACAAAATATTTTGTCTTAAAGCACACATATTCCATGAATAGAATGATTTTATGTGTCTAGCGATCCATTTACCTGACAGTCTGGATAACATGTGTTAGCCACTGGCCAGAAAGTTCAGATTTCATCTCCCAGCCACCATACTGCCTTAATTCTCCTTCTCTGAGGCTGAATGGAAGCAAGGCTCCACGTGTAAGTTTTACTAGAGAGTGCATCACTTCCTGAATCATTTTCTGCATCAGAAGAAAGGGAAGAAAAATCAAGGAAAAATCTCTACCAAGATGCTTAAGCAGCCATGTACTTGCTATATACAACAGGTAGAAATGTTAGATTTACAGGTGGCTCTATACAGTAGAGAAGAGAGGAGAAGGAGGTATGAGGCTACAAAAATTATTTAAGAAATCTTATTTTTCAAGGTGACACCAAAGTATCTTGCCATGAAGGACAAATGAAAGAAATTAAGACTCTCCCCAACACATCTCCCCCAACTTCTTACCTTGAAATCATTTTGTCTTTGCCTAGCATTTTTCTTCGATCTTTCCATTTGGCCAGATTTTTCAGCAGTCTTGCGAAAATGAGAAAATTGAAAAGTGTAAGTATCTTATAACCACTGTTAAAATAATTCTGAAAAAGGGGGTTTCAAAGAGAAGAAGTGAAAACTGGTGAGTTCATGATGTAATTACAAAAATGAACTCCGGGCATTTCACGAAGCAAAGACTATATATATCTCAATAAACTCAACTTGTTGCAGGTAAGTACCCTAATGTTTAATTCTGAGGAAAAATGTGTGCTTAAGACAAAGTCAGAGACAAGCATAAGAGTAGCTCAAGCAGTACAAACTTCCTGAGGTTAAAGTTTTCTCGCTGCAGTGTTAGTGAGATCTAAAATATTTGTGCATCAAGTTGATATGAAGAAACTGTATTTTTTCAGCATGGAAGCTGACAAGAGAAAGACATCAACGTGAAGTGGGAGACAATTTCTGGAATGAAGGCAATTTGGAAATGCATGATGTGAGGGGGAGGCTTGTAGGGATTTTGTTTGGTTTAGGATCAGTGTTTTGTTACAATGGTCTTTCAATAATTCAACTAACAGTAAAAGAGACTGCAAAAAAAGCAGCATCTTTATTGTCATTTCTTTGAGAAAGATGAACATGAGTACTTGTTGCATGAGACAGCTACAGTTGAAGAAAAACATGATTTGACTAATAGTTTTCCTGTTTGTAGTTCTACCCTTCTGTGGAGAGTACCGAGATCTCAGTAGAGTAAATTACATTGAAAAAGTTATTTCAAATCTTAGGTGAAGTGCTGACATAGAATTTTATACTTAGAAAATCTCCTATTTTATGTTTGTACAGCAACATCTACTGGACAAGAAGTGCAATAACATGACAGGAGTGTCTTCAAAGACAATACTTTTCCTTTCAAATAATTAATTTGAAATGCTGTGTTTTTCAAAATCCTTCTTTAGTTAAAGCATTTAAGATTTTTAAGATAAGATAAATAATTTGAAGTGAGCAAAAATTAGAGAAAAATAAAACTGCATAACAGTTTTGTTAAATACATAGCTATAAAACTCTTGTATGTTTAAGCTCTGAATGGTACTGTTTCAGACAAGGAGAACAACCTTTAAATTATTGCTGCATTTAACTCCCACTTTTCTCTTCCAAAGCATTTAAAAAAAAAAAAAAAAGGATGTATTCCTTGAAACTTCAGATCGCAACTTTAAATTCACACTGGTTTACAGCTGGATTAAACAGAGCAATTAATAGATCTTTGATTTTTTTTTTCCCAGTGGTTTTACTGAAGATCAATCTTGAACCTTTCCTGCACAGACAGACCAAAACTATCTTGTGGTAAGATCAACGGTTACTACTCACATTTGTGCCTTCACCTAGAGTGATTCAAAGAACTGAACTTTTCAAACTGTTGAAACACCACATACATCTTAACTGACAGTATTTTAAGGCATACAGCTAACCTTTCAGAACTGAAAAGAACCTTGCCAAAACCCTACTAATGGAACAACACAAAATACATCTTGAAATGCATATGTGGAGATTTTCTTTCTATATTTTTAAAATGTCTTGTAGACTTGATTAAGATAACTGAAAAAACCCATTTTTTACAGGATGTTTCTTAAAAAAAAGTAGCAATCACCTTGCTTTCTGAATGATGATAAATATCAAGCAACATGGTTAAAGGAATTTTTTTTGTGGACAATTAAAATCTGTACTGTTTCTGGCAGCAAATCACAAACTTTCAGTCTTAAATGCACTGTGATGACAAATATTCTTAGGTGCTCTAGAAGTCTTCCAGCTCTCGTCACCCCCCTCCCCTTACTCATCCTCAATTGACTGTAGCATGCAGAACACAGAGGAGGAATGGATTCCTTCCTATCTACCCAAGAATTTGTGGGGCTTCTGTAAGGACCAAAGGAATGGAAGAAATAAATAGATGAGGATTAATTTCTCTGAAGTTCAGAATTAGGCTCAACTATAGAAGAGCATATGTACCTTACAGACTAACAACAAAACTACCTCTTTTGTTTTTTTAATACATTGAAACAATGTTTTGTTCAGGCAGGACAGAAGATCACTAAATTTTCCACTTGCAGTCATTTTCATGAGCAGGATTTCTTAACCTTGTTTACAGTTCAAGTCTTTGTTTCTCTAGAAACTGCTTTCTATTTCATTGCACACAATACAAATATCACCGGAACTTAACAGGTGAATTTGTAAAGTTTAATTTTCAACCATACAGGTGTCAAAAAGAAAGGTTGTAATTTCCCTTATGAAATAAATTAATTTTATGAAAGTCAACAGTACTAAGGTTTATCCTTGATTTCACTTCCTTCACTGAACATAATGCATAAATGTCATATGTTTCTTTTGATTTCTATCATGTAAAATGAGGATCACACATAGCATCTATTTCACTGAAACTATAATGCTCTGTACATTGTCTTCAACATGTAAAGGGCTATCATACCTATTAGTTTAATCATATGAAAACAGTATATTCATTTATAAACAGTAGCAATAAATAGATAAATTAATTCTTTGGTTAGAGAACTGGAAAATAAGAACATAAGCTTCCAAATTTTTCAAGGGTTTTGTTTTTTCTCCTAAAGCTGCAAAGAATAGTAGATAGACGTGATGACTTCAGAATTTAAACACAGCAGAACATAGTATACTACAAATTAATTCCTCAAAAATTAATTTTGAGAGGTATCCTTTCAAAATCTGTTAAGAGTGTGCATATAAAACCAGCATGTATCTTAAATCATTACTCTTGTTTTTCCCCTTCTTCTTGGATTATCAGGATTATATTTGCATCAGATCATCTGAGCAAGAAGGAGCAGTAGCACAGGTAGTTGCAGCTGACTAACCTACCAGACGAGACTCCCTGTAATGTGTCCACGAATTCTGCCCTGTGCCTTGGTTATTTCACAGCTCTGGTCTTGAACCTAACTGCACTTCCAAATACTTAAAACTCCAGAAATGAGTACTCCTTTTCCAAAGAAAGGAAACAATATTTTTTCTGTATGACTCTGCCTTTTACGTATCTCTGCCCTTCATGCAATGTGCTATTTCTTCAGATCACCAGTGAAGGGCCAGCTATGAGTAAGAGGTCTAAGTACACGAGTCCAGCAACTGGACACAGCCACAGCCACACACACAATCCCCATTGTCAGAATTTAACGTAATTCTACTGTGTGCTTAAGTTCTTTTAAAAATAAAAATCTCTTACTGAAGTAAATTGTTACTTCTACCAGTGAAATATAACACTTCAAACATAATTATTACAGACCTTTGTTATTTATAAGTCCTTTATATAGAAAAATCCATACCTCACTGAATAAACTTCCATTCACATAAGAAACCCAGAGCTTCCAGAAATTGGGCAGCTGACTTACAACAAGTTTTGTCAACTTTTCAACAAATACAACTTGCTGAGGAGCTTTGTATCGCCAAGCTAAAAGGGGGAGAGGGGATGGAAAAAGCAACGTTAACATTTTTAGAAATAACAACACGAATGTACTACTAGTTTACTGCTGTACTGTATTACACAAGTGACAATACTGTATATATAAAACCTTTCAGGTAAAAAAAAAAAAATAAAGCCCAATCCATATATGTGTACACAATTTGTACACATATACGGATTGTGTACATACAAGCTCTTTCTTCTCCTCTCGTATGCTTTCAAGGTGCCAGCACTATGACAGTATCTACAGAATAGGTTCCCTTATGGGAGTATCTAAGGCAATCCACCTAAAAATCCATTCAGATAGTCTTCTGTCTTCAAACCACTCTAAAATGTAAGGCAACATGAAAGCAATCAAGACAGAAAAGTTCCAAATGAAATCTTGGCAACAGATAACTTTTTTCAGTTTCTTCTGCAATGGATGAAAGGGGTAAAGAGAAAGCTGAACAGACGCAGAAGTACTTATTAACACAGAAAATAAAGGAAACCATGTGAAATATTCTTCCATAACCATCTATGTTCTTCGTTGAAACCTTCATGATTACAATGGCTTAACAAAAGAGGGTATCAGCACAACAGTGATAAGAGGCTTGTATTTCATTTCAGGAGCTTCAGTCTGCTTTGGAACGCTTGGACAAAGAAATCATATTTAATTTGAAAAACCCCAAAACAAATAGCCAAAGCCCCCAAAACACTTTAAAATGACGTTTGTTGATGTGGTGGTTTTTATGTATAAACTCATGTCTCGTGCAAGTGATAAATTTAAAAACATGGTCTCAGCCTATGTAACACTGTGGAAATGCAGAAAAATGTTGCATGAAATAGTGCTTTTAGTATCTACTTTGCTACAGAACATTGCCTACACACAACAGGAATTCACCAGTTAGGCAAAAATAGTCGCCTAATAGCACATTACATACTAGTAGGCTTCACCAGAGCCTCACTTTTATTGTGTTGGTAGACACTCTTGAATCTCCTTGAAGAACAGCAGGCCTTCAGCAGCTTCCATCTGTCAAGGTGTGGATCATGTATTGCTCCATTTCTTTACTCGAGAACTGAACATCTACCCTACCTCCATCTCATGGCCAAAAAGTTTAGGCATTTTGAATTAGTATTTGAAAATAAAATCATAATGGAAGCCCAAAATTTGGAAAGAGGGTCTGACATAACTGCAACTGTACTGAGAGTGATATAATCTGTTTAGGAGACATGAAAATGTCAAAGCTCAACCAGAAAAGCTCCTAGTATGGACACAGATAAGAGATTTTCACCAGCTTGATTTATGGCTGCCAGAAAACTGGTCTAGACCCAGTGGCAGAAAAACTCTCATTAACAAGCTGTGACTATGCGAGGAAGCTGTGCCAACAGAGCTATAGCAGCAGAGGCTCTCTAACTTCTACAAACCCTGATTTCTAACAAAAAAAAAATCAGTTTCTTTGAGAAACCATTTCATCTTTGCCAAAAGCTCCAGCACCAATCCAAGGTTATAACCGAGGATGTCTGTTAGTAACTGGAAACATACTGGCAAGATTTACTTCACCGACGAAATTCTTTTCCCCTCAAGGAAGCATATTTCAGGCTTAGTCTCAAGCCTGCAGACAGCAGATACCTCTTAGAATAAGCTACTGCACATCATATCAAAAGGTTATGGCCATAAATTCAGGATATTTTTACTTTGCTGCTAGAGAAAGATCCAATCTATATTTATTCCATTGATTCTATTATAATCCCTGCTATACCATAATAAAGATGAAACTAGAGCTATTGTCTGTTGCTCACGGTCTCATGAACGTATACTCAAGCAAGAGCCAGAATGTTATTTGAATGCTGCAGGTTTGAATTCATAGTAATGTCTTTAACCAATATCTTGGACAATCACTGTCAAGCATATTGGAGAAAAAAAAAACCCCAAACACACCAAATCACCAAAAAAGCCCAGAGATGCCATTCCTTAAATTTACCAAAACCTAAAAAGATCCACAAACAAACTGAAAACAGAACACATCACAGCACATTTGGAATGGTAGCTCTTGCACAGGCATCCTAAATTGTAGGTTTGCTTTGTCTCTCCACTCAGAGAAGAACAAGAATGGCAGAGCTATCAGTGGTCATGTGCACCTAAGCACCAAGGAACTCCACTCAGAGGCAACGTACCTACCAATTTCCTACCTCTAGGAAATTGGGATGGATTATTATCTCCAGTTTTCCTTTGAATCTTGGTTTAAATTGGTGTCTACAGAATATGCAAAACTTGCTGAAAATTTACCTTTTTCAGTTTGTAAAAGGCAACAGATCCATAACTAAGACTCTAAAAGCAAAACAACTTAAGTGGAATTGTCAGCCATATGTGCAATTAAGTCCCTGCTCATGCAAAAAAATTCAAACAACTTAAAAATAAATGGATTTTGGGTGTTGCTTACTACATTAAATGTGGCATTTGTATTGCTAGTGGATGGCATTCAAAAGCAACCAGCAATTTAGTGTTTTATTCTGTAACACTTGTTGATTACCTCCACGCAAGGCTTTGGGCTGAGAAACGACCAGGGTAACAGTAAGACCACTATTTCAGTAAGGAATATCTATTCTGTAAAAAGCATATTTTCTGTCTCCTGTGATGTTGCCATTGAAAGATTCCTGAAAAGAAGTTGTTTGGACAAGGGTATTAAGGACACTTACAACACAGAAGTCATCAGCTGGTTGTGGACAGACAGACTGCTGGAACTTAGTCAAATATTTTGTTTCTCTTTTTGGGTTTAAAGAATCAGGGAGCCAGATATGTGAAGTCACAGAAGGTGCAAATGCAAGCAGAACCATCTTAGCAAACAGACACAAAAGGTATAACAAGCGAAACGTAGTAGGCAGTAGGTAGCTACGCATGCAAGAGAAAAGACCTGGTTTTGCAGAAAAAAAGACTTTAACTACATTCTAAGAAGCAAATTTTGAACTTGAATTTGAATTTTATTAACTGCTCTTTGCTTGCAGAAAACATGGAGGACTTCTTTAGTAAGCAACAGTGATGTTTAAGAAGAAAGAATTGTATTTCATAACAATCCAAAACAAACACACACAGCCTGGGTTTTTGCTTGGGCTTTTTGACTACACCACACAGTGTACAGTGTGGGCTGCAGCTTTTTTTTTTTTCAAATAGAACAGATGCCTACCATCATCACGGCCAGACTGAAAGCTGCTGCCCCTTTTCAGTGAAGCAGTTTGACTGAGATGGCCAATCGGTGATGGACGCACATCACTGTCCAGGTCCAGCATGGGGCTGTGGAGCAATGCGTTGCCTGGGCAGAGGGGAAAAAACTCAAAAGTTAGAATAATTTTGCACATCAGTTGACATGAAATTGCATGCTGCATGTGGAATTCTAATTTAATTCAGTGACACAAATGTTATCTTAAAAAAAAAAATTTAATCTTGTTTTATTTGGACTCTCTGTTCATCTGTATCAATGCTATTCAATACCACCACTACTGAGTCCTGTACCAAAGCCAAAACCACAAGTACCATGGGGAAAATGCCATTCTTTGGTCTGATCTTTCTCTGTTTATAAGTAATGCCCTACAATTAGTTTCTTGAAAGCCATGGATAAATATGTATTTATGCCATTAGTGACATTGCCCATACTTTTTTTGTGGTTTATGTCCTAAATACACTTTTCAACTCCAGAAGTTTATTTTGTGTCTAGCTGAAGCAGTTAAGGGCAGAGTGTTCAACTATTACTTAGCTGTTTTGCATCTATGGAGTTCAGGTAAAGAGAATCCATCCACCAGCAATCAGATGAACTAATGGCATGTTTCCTTTGTAAATGTCCTTATTTATACAGAACTACAAACCCACAAAATATTTTCCACTATATCAAACCATTATTTTTTAAGTTTGGGTTCCTGTCCACATGTAGGTCACCATTCACAAGTCTAAGTGAGGATCTAATCTGATGGAGGTGGATACTTGGAGTCTAGCATGCATTTTGAAAAACAACCATGTAAGAAGAATAAGAGGTCTATAATAATTTTTTAATGTACTGTGGCACTGCCAATAACTTTTTTTAAAGTCTAAATTGCTGCTTTATGCATTTCACCTTCTAGAGATATTTCTGAAAGTAGTCATCAAAAACTATTCCAGCATTGCTCAACTGAGCTGTAACAAGTAAGCTTAAATGAATCAAAATTCACAGAATTATAGAACAGCCCAGTTTGGAAAGGATCTCAGAAGACTATCTATTCCAACCTTTCATGGGAAAGGGAGCCAGGGTGAGATTATCTAGCACCCAGTCCAGTTCAATTTTGAAAATCTCCAGTGATGGCAACTTTACAATGTCACCAGGGAGCTTACTTCAGTGATTGATTGTTCTCAATGCAAAAAAAAAGATCTTTTCTTATACTGAGATGAAACTGCCCCTGGTAATTCATGCTGAATTTTGTTGTGAGAATCCCAGCATTTGAATCTATACTGTTGATCTTTTCCACTGATACCTACATTCACTTAAAATAAGAGGAGGGTCACAAAGAATGACCACCAGCAACACTTAAATACTCAGATTCAGGAGTAACACAATGTAAAAACTATTAACATTTATTCTGGTGTCAGAACAGCATGGCAATAAAGATACACCTAATCATTTTACTTCAACCGCTGGGGCTTAAAGAGCAATATAAAGTATTGTGAAACTTATCACAAACTTCCAATAGGTGACAGTATTGCGTTTTAGTTCATTTTGAAAGAAGTTCTTTCTCTTATAATTCTTTAAAGGTTTTTAAATAAATTTCATATGGCCTTTCATTGCAGCATTATCATTACCAAAGTAACTGCCAGTTCTTCCACTCATCACCTTACTGTTCATAGTGTAAGACACAGAAGTAAATTGATCCAATTTGCTACATTGTTCACAATTGTGGCTGACACACTGTATTAACTGACTTGGTGAACTCAGCCTTCCTATCTTCTTCAGGCTGCCCTATGATTCTCTTTACTATTTAACTCCTACACCACTTATTAAACACAATTCATCTCTATAACACCTTTAAAACTGATGAGTTTTCAGCAACGCAGAATCTGCTGCAGTGATTTAAGTGTATTATCCACTCTCACAACAGACAAGATCTACAGTGAGCTTGAACAAGAATTTATGGAAAGATTTTTTCCTTTTGAAAGAACTAAAAATGCACGATAATGAGAAAGCAAAAAAAACAAAACTCTGGAGTAATCAGCATCCAGAAAAACAATCTGGCCACCTTACAGAATAAAGTAAAACCAAAATAAATTAATTCCTCTTCAGATTAAAAAAAAAAAAAAAAATCCATTATCTTACAGAAGTTCAACACAGAATAAAAAGAAAATTGTATAAGACCCTGAGAAAATTTAAGTGCTTCAGATAGTTCCTGGGATTTCAGGAGCATTTGAGTGAGATTCAACATATTTGCACTTTATTTGAAAAAAAAAATAATAATATGTCAAGAAGACTAAGTCAAAATTGTCACAGATTTAAAACATTTTATTAAGACAACACTGGCAGCAGTGTAGCAATGTTATTTTCACAAAAACTGTAACAAAAAAAAATCCCTCTGATCTCTCTGCGTAGAATACAAGTTCTCAGCTTTCAAACAGTGTGTTAATATAAGGAATGTCTTGTAAACAGATGGTCTCTAAAAATGACAGTGCCAATTAAACCTCAGAATTAAGAAAAACAGACACACTTACCGAAACACCTTAATGTGAATTAGTTCAATTAAAACCACTTGCTTGAGGCAGCTGTATTGCTGCTGATGCACTAAGGCCATGCAGCCTGAATGGTTTATATATTCACCAGTAACAGAAAACATGTAAAGAATACTCTCTTGTTCCACCAGAAAAACCACATCATCAGTTTGCTGGCGTACCAGGAAAAGAAAGTTTAACATGAACTAATTTCTTAATTGGTTGTCTAGCATTACAAGCAAGTATAACACAGCAGCAGGGAACTACAACAGCACATACACCCTCAGGACTAATAAACATCTGGACTACATTAGCAAAGCTGATCTTGCTTTCACCCTACCAGAAGATAGCGCTTGAAGACTGCACACTAACGCATAAATCTTGTAAAAAAAGTGAGAGTTAACTTACAAACAATTTTTCTTCTATCCCAACTCCTTCCCTCTCTGGAGCCAGCAGCTTAAATTTAGCAGTGTAATGTAATACAATGAATTAATAGTAGTATGGACTGCAGACAATAATATTTATAAACCTAAATAAACTAACCAAATAATAATTTACTGCCCACTCAGTATTTGATTTGTGTACTATTTTTACATTCCTAGATCCTGAATGTAGGACAGCAACAACTTAAAGTTTTGAGAAATTAACTTTTTACTATGCTAACAGGTTTTAAGAATTATAAACAACGTTAAAAGAATATTCCTGGCAGATCTTCACTTTTAAAAAATACACTGCATATTTGAAGCTACAAAAGTAGTTTTTTCCAAAATACAGGATCTACATGGAGCGTTATCTGTCAGTGACTCCAGTGCCAAGTGTATATTTAACCAAGGAAACACAGGAAAAATAAATGTACCACATTCTCTTCTTTTACCCAACATTAAAGACAAAACAAAAGTATCGTTAACACCTTATTACATTTACAACTATATAATCATGAGAAGATCAAATATGAAGTATTAAGGATCTCAGTAGTGCTATAATTTTATTTTTAAAAGGACTTTAGTGGGTTTTAACTTTTTGTGCACAGATATTTTGAAGATATGCGCTCAGAGGCTGTGTGAAATAAAAATATTTCAGTGGTTTCGTTCACTGTTCTTTTGTTCTACTGCAGGAAGATCTCACCAAAATAAGAATCCAAAGAACACAGCAAAAGCACAATTCTTTTTTATATTATTTCTCTAACTTTCTGTAAATCAAAAGCTACCTGCGCTGATCCCTAACTGCAGGTTTATCATACTATAGGGTACTTCTATAGCTCATGTACAAGTCTCGACCCCATTTTTTGGATTGTTACCTGCAAGCTTTGGTGAGCAGGGTTACAACCTCCATTAAAAAGACAAGTGACATCAAATTTGCCTAAAATAAATTTTTCCATGGTATGCAAACTAGTCAATGATTTAAAATTTTAAAAGCTGCTTTACCTTCATATTCCTAAACTATTACCAAACTGAGTGTAAAAACTGTTCTTCAATACCCATTATTGCTCCACAACTGCCTGGGTATTTTCCCCCCCTGTTGAGGTCTGGCAGGCAGAGGTTTCTTGAAGAAGTCACACATCTCTTGCCTCCCTTGATAATCCAGCCTCAGCCACTCTGCAATTCTGCCAGCCTGGTGCATCAATTACATGACTCCCAGTAAAGATTTTTTCAAAAGCCACTGGTGATCAGGGGATTAACATTGTGCCAGTACTTCCTGCAGCGACAAAGAAAATTCTTAACAAGTGACCAACTCTAGGTTAAGTAATTTTTCAGGGAGATTTTTCCATGTTAAGTCAAATGTCAGCCATTACACAGCCTTGCTCATATGCAACACGTACAGGTACATAAAACATATACATCATGTATATGAGCAAGATTAATTAAGACCCTACAAGATGTGCAAGCAGGTGAATACAGCTACTGTGTTTTCTCACCCATTATGTATCTTACGGTGAATTTTCTCACAGGCTACAATAGCGAGGGAAGGCTGATCTATAGCCTCCTGACTCTCTGAAGGGCGGCAGACTTCCTTACCAGCCTTAAACACCTTTGAACATTTTTTCCTGTGCACAGCGGGCCCTTGTCCTGTGCTACAGCCTGACCACCCACTGTTGCTTGTTGACCAAACACACAGTGACTGGAGCCCGCAGCCACACTACCAGGATAAGAGTCCTTTCAAGAACATTGCATTGAGAATTTCAATTTATCTCGGCAAGAAATTAGGTGAGCAGGAGAAATTACTGAAAAATTAACCTGCCCAGCAAATGAATAATTGCATTTTATTCTTTCTTAAGTACTTTTTCTTTCTAACGTTACATTTTATAGTGATCAAGAAGAAAATGGATTGTTTGTCTAGAAAAGTGATGAGCATGGAAGATTAAAATTTATAGAAAAAATGTTTTTGGGAGATATTTAAAAATGAATGCTTTTTTAAATGTTAAGGCTAGTCTTCATTACTGTAAATGAATGAATTATGAAACTGTTTTTCAGTTTATTATGAAAAGGGTAACTGGGCCTACTCTAGTGGTGTTCTAAGTATTTCACAGCCTAAGGATATGTCTTATTGTCAGGCCTTTGTGCCAAAAAAATTCTGAAACAAGAGCCAAGGATTCAATTTCAGAACATAAATAAAAAAATTCTTCATTTTACTAGCTCCAGCAGACATTAAGATCACCAGCACTTTTGGAAAAACTCACTTAACTCAGTTGCCTGAAAAAGTACTGAAGTTTGGAGCAGACACAAAGGTAAAATTCTAGCCACTGAGGAGTTTCAATCTATCTCCATTCATAAAAATCTTTAAAATTTTGATTTTAAGCTACCTGTGCTGCTTTTTAATCCTCATAGTTACTCTCTTTATAATAGTTTAGTATTATTTAATGTATTACATAAAATAAGAACATCCCCTGAACTTCTGAACATGCAGGATTCTACTACAATTTCTAAATTGCAGCAAACTTACAAATACAAGTAGTGAAAGAGGAAAATAAATCTGCTATTAATTTTTGTACTGATCAATTCTTATTCTCTCTCTCACTTTTTTTTTTTTTTTAAATTAATAACCCATTAAGAGTTTGCTTGACATCTGCTGTCAAAAGGGTATTTCTGCTATGGACAGGGGATGTGGTTTAGACATGAAATGGCTCCCAGCTGCAAGAATTCTTCTTCCAGATGTACAGTAAGCAAAAGGCAATGGAAGAGAACCAGCTGTTAGGATAACAAATTGAAAAGGCCCTTTTGACACAAGCCTTGCCGGCCTGTCTGATCTAGCAAAGATGGATCATTCATTGCAAGGTGAATAGAAACTCAGTGTGGCACAGAAGAAAGAGTAACATGGTCTAAGCATCCATTTCTCTCTCTCACACCAAGTACAGCTGCTGTTACTCTGGCACAGAAAAACCCTGCAGAGTTTTTTACCGTATCTGGAGAGCTGTGCGCCATACTCAGTGCTGTAAAAATTATACTCTTTTTTTGGCAGTAAGAGCTAAAAAAATAATGATAACAATTAAAAAAAAATCAGAGTGACTGTACGATCATACTCCTGTTTGGAGAGTTGCCTCCACGCTGGAACTTTAATAGGTTGTGTATTATATATTTTGCAAACCAAAGGGCAGCAGAAAGATGACACTACAATTGTGTCAGTGTTTCCATTTACAGCTTTAGTTTCTAATCAGGTTAGCTATTAACAGGTAGCTTATTTGCAATAATATGACATAAAATCTCAAAGATCTGTGTCCCAGATGAGTGATTTAGGTCACTCAAAGAATCACCATCAAAGGTACTGGCAAAAGTGGTTTTAGTAAGAATTTGTAGGAGTGAGACTTGACAAAATTTGCAACAACTGCTAAGAAATTAAGGATTTCTCAGCCAGTTTGATGATAACTGGATGGGAGTCTGTACACAGTTCAGTTCAAAGGATCATGAAACCTACTAAGCCACTATTAAAGTCTAAGCAAATAACCACTGGCCACACAGAAAAGAGTCTTAACCTCCACAGCTTCTGTCTCTGATACCCACATTAACAATCTCATTGCTTAACTCCTTTTGGCTCTCTGCCAAGTGGCTCAGGAAAATTTTAAACTAAACCCCATTTATTTACATTTATTTTCATGTCATCTTATGTCATTATGTTCTCCATGTTTCCTGCACTCCAACAAATCTGGGAAGCATAAACCAAAGTGAAAAACGATAATTATGCTTTAATAATAGAGGAATTGCCAAGTACAGTTACAATTTAAAAAATATGTAAAATCTTAACTGAAGGAAATCATTTAGTATCCAGGTACCAGAACTGAAAGTCCCTAGATGTCTAAAAATCATAAGATTAAAGGTCAAAAGCAGCAATTTGGGCTTTAGCCAATACAAGGCATAAAATATCAACACAGTTCAATTTACCATTCAAATATTTCTTACTAGAGATCTAATAAATACTGTTTTGGGTGACCATATTCTCTTCCATGGTAACCTTTATATTCATGGCTTGAAAAAATGCTCTTTTTCCATGTTTTTCTGTATCATGCATCTCCTTCTCTTTAACATATCTACATACTAAGTAAGAGCAACAAACTGGCTTTATCTACTTGAAGTCCTTCCAGTGGAAAAAACAGTGGGATATGACTAGATAGATAACACTAATCCATTTATGCTTTAGGAAAACTTCATGACCATAAAAAAAGTTTCAAAAAAATTTCAAAGGAGAACAACTGCCTATTCCATGAGTAAAGCAGATAGCACTTTAAGTTTTCTATTTAATCCAATAAATCCATATATTTACAAGCACTACTACATAAGCAGAGGTAGAGTTCCAGCCAGTTGCACATGGGTTCCACATCTACAGCTGTACCATTAACAAAAGAATCTGATCATCAGAGAAGCAGGAGAATGGCTTAAGACAAGGACAGGAACATGGGAGCTTTATGATTTGGGTATCCCCTGTACTGCCTCACTATGCCTTAGGCGATGCTGTTTGGTCTCTTTGTCCGGGCTACTCATACTTCAGTGCAGCTGAAGTTCCGATCTGCTGTCTTATCTGCCCTTTCACTCACTCTTTAAAACATGTGGGCTTGGAGTCAAGCAGTTTCTCATAATATGAACATCACATGCCAGCATTCTTTTTTGCCTCACGAACAAGGAAAGTCTGCTATAGCATGAAATAGATAGGTTAAAAGTAATGATGGGTGAATAACAACAGCCATATCTTAGTACATAATGAAACATTAATCTACATAACGCAAGATTAATCAGCAAACCAACAGGGTTGTTTAGGCTGAGGGGAAACACCACATCCATACACATACAGAGTTATTCCTCAAGGGAAATAATGCACTCCAAAATGCTGCTGTGAAGTACTTCAGGAATTCAGGACTTGGGAGAATTCTCCATCCTACCTGTACTCATTGAAATAAATGCAACCAATTAACTAATGATCAGATTACTGCATCTATTATGATCAATGTCTATTATAATCAAAGGAAAGATTCAATTAAACAATTTGCTGTTGGCAGTTGTCAGCTTTTTAAGTCACAATGCCAAATTATTTGACAACGCTTAGCACAGCTGGATATGCCCTTTCAGCTTTTGGAAATAATATTAATGCAAGTTGGATTAACTGGAAACAGACAGTATTGGAAACACATAGGATTTCTGCTGACCCCTGAAGCAAAATCTGAGAAAGAACTCCCAAGATCATTACAATCATGTAAACCTGACACGGTTTTTTCTTTCAGGTTGCATCAGAGACTGCATCATGCTATGACATTAAATGATACTTTGTACATCTAGGACATAATTCCAATTGCTGAGTATTTCTTATAAAATGCAGTTCATCTCTGGTAATATACAAGCCCAGAGGCTTTTTAAAAAAAATTTCTTGTGATAGTAGTAAAGATGCACACTTAGATCAAAAATACATACTTAGATATCAACCTAAAACAAACACGTATTTAAATATATCTCTAATATACAAAGTTCTGATAGCACATTCCAATACCTTAGCATCTACATTAGCTCACTCTTGTCCGTCAATTTGGAAACTCTTGGAAGTTATTGGCAAGAAGGCCATCATCAGGTGAGGACCCTGGAGAGGACGTGGAAAACTAGATTTACTTCTTGTCGGTACTGGGGACTTTTCCTGACTGCCATTATTATCAGCCTGGATAAATCAAAACCTCTTACAGACAATAGGAGAAGATGCTATTTCTATACAAGAAAATGAAATTATTTCAGTTATAATGACTAATGGGTCAGCCTTCTAGTTGTGTGGAGACAACTGGAACAACTTTGTCCCATTATAATACAGTGTTGACTTACACTAGTGACTAAATTTGGAGTAAGTTCTCCTTAGAATTTGCTTAGGATTGTGTTTTAGCTTGTTTAACAAATAATTGGAGTGTTAGCCTTCCCTTCCTGAATACATCATGGCCAGCAAATAAATTCTTTGAGAATATTTGCAGTTTGACAATCATCTGTGCAACCTGTCCAGAATGTCTAATGGTATAAAAAACCCCAACCTTATCCAGGTAAGAAAAGCAGAGAGTTTATCTAATTCCAAACCTATTTAAAATAGTAGAAGTCATGTGTAATGACTCAGAGCACAGTTCTCCTTAAAAACTATTAACATAGCAGCAAACTGCTTTGGTACAAGCTCAGCTGAAACGTGAAAAATTTTGCAGAAATGTAAAAATAGATACAATCTGCTATTGAGGTTTAAGTTTACTATGCTGAAAAGTTTTGACTCAATCAGTTTGAACTCACAGATTCAGTTGGCAAATGAACTAAGGTAAGAATAGCCAGAAATAGCTGGTATGCTCAAGGTGGGACTACAGTTGCTGTGTGCTTGTACCAGCATTCATAATATGAAGACTGCCATCTGCTAGAACAATGGAAACTTAGAAAAAATTTAATGCCCTTTTCATTAGAATACCAGTCTTATGACCCATCTCTTCCTCCAAATGCTTGATAAACAAAAAAGTAAATCTTTTCTTGAAGCATGTGTTAAGTGGAAGACTCAAATGTTTGAAAATTTATTATTATTTTATCTTAAAAGAGCCTAGGAATTTATGAACATACAAATAACATTTCTAACTTGTTTAAGTTGATTAGATCCCACAGTCTTGCATAACCAAACTGAGCAAACCTCCACACTTTCCCTGTTTGAAAAGCATACACCTATTAAAGTCGATTAAAATGCATTCCATGCCCTCCAATCACAACCAGCATTGTTCTACTTGGCAGTTAAAACCAATCCTTCTGATTTTCTTTTTTCCTTCTCCCACCTGGTGCATGCCAAAATTAAAGATCTATGGAAAGTAAAAATCATGCTTAGCAACTTTCCTTTGTCCTGCCCGATACTAAGTGAGAAATTCTATCAGCTAGGATTGATTCTTGAGTATTATAAAATCTGTTCAAAAAACTATAATCAGTGAAACACCACATAGAAAGCTGGAAGAAAATGATTGGAATTCAATGAGCTGTTAGCATTTCTTTCAGAAATGCAGAAAATATTACCTATTGATACTTGCATTTGCTAGGCATTCAAGTTATTTGAATTCCCTCTTCTGTGAGTCAAACAAAGCTCTGTCATAATGGCCCCTTTGACATTAAGGCTGAGGTAAGCAGTTTTGTTGCAAGAAAAATACCAAACATTGAGATTTTCCAAAGACAATCTAGGAATTCAGACATATTTTCCACTCATTCACTGGAGCCTGAATATCAAAATTATATAGACTACTAAAACAAAAAGTCTCTCAAGTACTAAGTATCATTATGTCTCTATTCTTTTTGCTAAAAAGCTGGAAAACGGTCATACGAAAATTTGCAAGTGAGAGAAGAAGGAAGGTTAGAATTTTTAACCATAGCTGCTCTCACAAGTGAGTTTTGCTCCTGATAATGTTGTGAGGCTGGTGATGGTGCCTCACGAGGGCTTTTGACAAGGAAAGAAGATTGGGGGGGGGGCGGGCTCACAGTGTTTGGAAACGTTCTGAATTTTGACCAAGATGCCAGGAAAATGGTGTGGCATTCCAGCTGGTTCTACAGCACTTCACACCATGTAGTGGAACAAAGATGGTCTGTGCACACTTTTAAGCTAAAACTTACTGACATTGCTGTCACAAGTGATGCACTCCGTGAACTCCATACCTCATGTCACAACCTGTGCAATAGAGAGTTAAAGCCTCTGCAGAAAATTCACAGCACATTTCCACCGCAGCTCTAACTCAGTACAACTTTTGTGGTTTCTCAGAATAAATTACCTTATTTGGCTTGGGATATGCACACACTAACACTAAACATGGGAGTTACCTATAAGCCAAGGGATGTTGCATTCCAATATGCCTATTCATTTCAGAACTGGCAACAAACTCTGTAAGACTTCTTGAGAAACAAGGCACTGCTCCTATTTCCTAATTTGAAAATCCAGTTTTCAGATTTTATGACTAGAAATGTCAGGCCAGCAGCCTTCCACCGGCCGGAAGGCTTTTTATATATAGGCTAATGTGATAGATCACGTTAATTGGTAGCTAAGTTGCTACCACAGCTGCAAGCAATATTTACACTTTTTTTTTGAGGAGCAATGTTGTCAAAGACAGACTATAACTATGTATTCATATTGGTCTTAATAATAACTTGGCCTAAATATCCCCTTTCTCCAGCTCACAGGTCTGTACAGATTCAGTGTAACCTGAATTTTGAAACTGTACACAAACAAAGAAGAAGAGGACTCCATAATACCATTCATGCATGTCAAGGAATTAAGCATTATTCCACTGTGCCCCAATGTCCCTTGTATCCATACACTAACAGAATATGTTATGACAAAGAAATCTAACCGGCAGATTTAGAGAACAATCCAAACTTGATATAACCTCAAAAAAATGTTTCAAGAGGACAGTAAACCATGCATAATGATTGAAATTTAATCCCGTTCCCATGTAAATTAAAAATTATAAATTAAGCAAAAATAGAACTCCAACTGCGGTATTGTTTTTATAACAGGATAAATAAAAAAATTAAGTCAGTATTCAACTTTGTAAAAATCTATCTAAATTGCTGGGGGAAAACTAAAATATCCTCTGTACATTAGAATCAAATAAAAGGCAATGCCAGGTTCCTAAATGTCAAATATACATATATAGATACACATACACACATATATATAAAAAGGTGAAATAAAAATGTATCCTTGCCTTTTTGTTCTTTAACATAGCTCTCCTTACAGTTGTGCATGAGCTGCAGAATCCACTGATGTTGAGCACCAATGCACTGCCAAGCTGGGTCCCCAGGCGCATGAAGATCAGAAAGATATCTGTAAAATCCAGTCCAAAAATCACAGTTCTGACTTGACACACTGAAGGGCTCATTAAAACAGACCAAGAACGTACTAAGAAATACTTTTTCTTATTTTACATAATTTTAGGAATTAAAGAATAATTAAGATACACTCACATCCACTGCAAACAGAACTTTTGTGTTCTCCCTTCTTCAATAAATGAGGCAAAATTCCACCAAAAATATTTTATAGAAATAAAAACATCTAATATGATACTAGTATGTATTTCCAGTCTCTAGTCAAGTATGCAGGAAATCGAACTCTTTATCTGCAAGGTTGCAGTTTAATGCTTTGGATTTGAGTGGAACCAGTGATAGCATCTCAAGCACATAAAATATAGTATTTTTCTTCCTACTGTATACTATTTTATCATCATGTAATCTTAACAAGTAATTACAGAAGGAATTAACTTTTGGCAGCTCATTAATTTTAGCACATGCATGCACAAACATATGTAAATCAAGCTCCTTGTTTGTCTTTTCGTTTGTTTGTTTTGGTCTGGTGTTTTTTTGTCCACACACAGTCTGAAAAAAAAGAGGAGGGAGAGAGAACAAAAAAGATTGTGGCTTCTAATTTGCAGAAGCAAAACATTGTCTGTCTTTAGGGAGAGACGAGTATTAGAAGCCAGCTGTTGTGATTTTGAAGAGAAAACAAAAGGAATGTAGTCTCATGTATGACATTCAAGACTATCGGACAACAGTACTTTCAAAAGAGTATTTTGAAAAAGTGGTAGGTGCTCTACTGTTTAAGGCACTCTGCTATATTCTGCATTAATGAGACTCAGGACAAATGAAAAAAAGTCAAGATGCTTACAGTGAACTATACTGATATACTATCTCAAGCAGTGCAGGGAATGTTTACTCCCTCACAAAAGCTGTTTTACTACAATAATACCTAATGTTAATTAGGACTGTGTTGAATTCTGTCTTCTTTGACAAACGTCTGCAGCACTTGAACAAAAAATAAACTGTCAAACCAGGACTGGACGGATGGATGAGAAAATTACATAACTAACCATTTTGACAGGGTGACATTTATAAATTATGAGCTCAAGTCCTTTTCAATGTTATGGGGGACTTTAGTCTTTTCTTAGGTATAAAACTTAAAAAACATTACCACTAGTCTTGAAATACATACATCTACTTGGCTGTTAAGTGCTATGGTAAACTATTTCTGAACAGTATAAAATAATTAACAGCGTAAATATCCTAATACAATGAGAGGAAAATATGAATTGAAGCCTAATTATAAACATTAGATATCTGAAGGAGAAAACTCCAGTACTTTAGGTCTTGGCCAGCCTTCAGCTTCAGAGACATACAAAGCAAGTATATTAAGGAAGAAAAGACCCTCATAAAAACAGAAGGGTTTACGCAAATTATTTTACAATTTGGATCTTGTTAGTTTCATTTTTGCTGAAGTCCTCTGAAGAAAATTTACTTCATACCTTGCCTTCAGAAAATTTAAACTAATATACCCGTGTATATTTAAAGCAGTGAAGCTAATTTAACAGTTTTGTAGGCTGAGATTCTGTGGATTAATTGAACTAAATTATTCCACATTCATCTACTCCCTGCTCTTCTTTATTATACTTCTACATGTGGAATACATTTGGTTACATTAATACAGTCTGCTTTAACATAGGCTGGGGTATTTTTAAAGATGGGGCTAGAAAGGGGCTAGAAAACAAAACACCTTAAAAAACAACTAACCAAAACAACTAACCCCAAAAACTCAAGCAAGAAACAATAAAACACAGCCAACTAAAAAAACCACAAAAAACCCCAAATGAAAAACCAGAATTAGGGCACATGTACAGCTATGAGTCTTTCAAAGAATCTTTAGAAGAGGTCCTAAGACCTGGTTTAGGTTAAGCAGCTGCTCTTTAAGTTTTTCAAGTGTCACAGAGAAAAGGAATAGCCAGTGCTGCCTTCAGAGACATAAAACGCTGAACTATTAATCTTAAAAACCAATTTCAACTAACTGGCAATATTTTTGTAGCATCCAAAAGAATGAGAAGCACTCCACATAAATGCACACAGGTCACTGTAGTCATTAACTCACACGATGCAAAGGGACCTAAGACACCAACACCGCGACTGGGCCTGGTGCACACACAAAACACTCAAGACCTTGTGCAGGTGTCTGAATTTTACAAATGCTTCCCACACAGCACATTTGGTCTGCTTCTTTTAGGATAACTGATAAAAACACTGAGATTGTCAAGACACACTAGGAGCCCTGGTAGCATCCAAATCTCAAAAGCTTTCTAAATAAAGCCATCAAATGTTCCAGAGCATGCTAAAGTTTGGCACCAAAGACTGAAAGGTTAAAGTCTACACCAGCTCATCTCAGCAGCCCAACAACAGAAATCAGCTTTCTGAAAAAAAGAAAATGTGTAAATGTTAATGAAAACTGGGCAACTGGCTCATGTTCATGAAATACAAAGGAACTTCATTGCTTGGCCTGAGCCGTAAAAGAGCCAATACTACTTTAAAACAACAGAACAATCTGAATTAAAGCCTCCCTGTCATCTGACTCAGGATGATTCCATTTCAACGCCAAGTTAAGCTAAAGTGTATGACAAGTTAATAAGGAATCTATTTTGAGGGATGCAAACTAGGAGTGGTGATTTCAAACACAGCTTGCAATATGTTGGTTTACAGAAAGCAACAAAATCCCAACAAGTCTTAAAGATTTAAAAAATTAAATTCAAATCTCAATTATGCTTCAATAAATTTTCCTCATTCAAGAACTGTTTTTCAGTCCTTCAATAAACAATGCAGTACCATTCCATGGCCATTATTTATATAATCAAAGAGTCTCAAAATACTCACAACTTTAAAGTCAGTATTTTAACCACAGTAAAACTAGTCACGACCCTATTTAGGAAACATTTGAATACACATTTAACACCATATGTCTGATGAAGGCACTAGGCAAATTATTACCTTATATAACGTTTCTGATCATGCAATGTTGATGGAGTTTCAAGCAGCTTATCCAACAAAAGTTCTCGTAAAGCTTCAATTCTGGTTTCAACTTCAGCATAGTCTAGGTAGGAATAAATCCAATGTGTCCTTAAGCAGTGTCATGAACTGAAAATTATGTTATTTTCCTAGGATATCAGATACTTCTGGAGTTAATGTGGAAATCAATATAAATCATTTTATAACAAGCCACATCTGAAAATATTGTACATGACAGTTTTACAAAACCAGAGAATTAGACTTTCAAGTCTTTCCAACAATATGCAAGAAAGATACTCAAAGTCACATTTTAATTACTGCAATCTTTTTTATGTCCAGTAATACCAAGTCTAAATAAATAAATAAAATTGGCTGTGATTTCACATTTTGTAGCATATACCTCACTCAGAAAACTTGCCAGAAATATTGCCTAGAGTAATTGGCTCCTATAAATCCATAATTTGTATGGATGAAAATCCGTATCAAAACCACATAAAGCTCTTTGGTCTCCTATGTACCTTTTAGCCTTTAAGTTAAAAAACCCCCAAAACCATTAAATAACATAACCCATATCTTACATTTTTTGAACACTTGAACCTCTGTCTTTCCAAAGAGGGACTTGGCTTTTTCGTAGTCATTAATAACCACATCATAATCGCCCTTAAAAACAAAACCAAGCATTTACATTTGTCAAGAAAAAGACTAATGTCAAAAGGCTACTTTCAGCAAATTGAAAATTATTTTTGAAGTGTTATACCTTTTGGATATTTCTTTCAATATTTAAGGGAAGATTGAAAAGAAATTTAAAGCGCTGAAGAACATTAAGTGCGTTTCTCGTTGAATCGGCTTTGTCCTTGCGACCCAGCACCTCTTGAAATAAGGTATCTGCTGTGTTACTGGCTCCTATTTCAAAAAGGGTGACAGTTAGAAAAAGTAGTGTAAGTAATCAGTTGAAATCACAAACAGATTTTCTTTATTTTAATGAGTTATGCAAGGGTTTTTAGAGCAAATGAGTAATTATTGCTGATTTTCATACTTTTTTGTTCAACTGTGTTAACATTACAACTGCTGAAATTATATTTCAAAGTGAACCACTTAGTATTTTAATGTGGTAAGACCCTTGTGCGATTAAAAACAATCACTCTTTCCTATTTCAAATGCTTAGCTTTGGTGCAGATATTTTATAGTTTGCTTTGGCTCTAGATGTACATTTTACAACCAAATTATGCATTTCAGGATATAGAAAAAGTCATAGAAAGCTTTATTTTTTAAAAAAGTATAATTTCATACTGGTAATTAATGGCAGAGCTTCTAAAGTTCTCACTGGCTTTTGCAAACAATTTTTTATGTTTTCAAGTCAAGTCTTAAAAATTATTAACAATATTTCAGCCACTTGAAAGTACCAGTGGTTAAGACAAAGACCATGTCATGACTAAAAAGCCTAACTAGCTGGTCACTGTAACAGAATGAATACAAATTGTCTTCACATTGCATTAAAACTCTTACTGGCTTCATCACACACTGGATGAAGCCTCCGTCAACAATTTCATGAATTTAAGTCGCTATACTATCTACAAATACTCTTCAATAAATACATTCAATACTTTTTCTATCCGAACTGAAAAGCATTCTATTTTCTAATAAAGATTGTTTCCTAACACAGAATATTAAAATTTCATTTATAGTAGAGAAGACTTACACTGCATATGAATATTTGCATTTTTCATCTTACAACTTGCTTTTAATTAATCAAAAAAAAAAAAAAGGGAAACTGCTTTAGCCTTTTTGATCATTGCGTGTAGAAGTTTCTACATTATCTGGTCTAGTGACTATACTTTAAGCAAAGATGAAAAAAATTACATCAGTCTCACTGGGTGGCTTGCATGCCATTTTCTCTAGTCAGCACTGTGGGTGGCCTGCTCATGTTAAAAGTAGTCTTTGTAAAATAATTGTTATATCTAAATAATGTTTAAACTTTGTTGAAAATTTGAAGCCTTGATGTAAAAAAAGTTTTGTCAGGACATCTATTTCCACCACATACTATTCAGCATAGAACACTTTAATCCATTAAGGCGAAAATCAAAATGAAAACAGTTATCTGGACATTTAAATACAGATCACAGTTAAAGTATGATTTTTCTCAAGGTTATAAGAAATGATTGTTTCGTAAATCCTTCTAGTAAGTAACATTTTGTTTGTTTGAATTCACATGTTTCTTGTCCATTCTTTTAGCAGCCCAGGAGCAATGCACTGTACCTGGGAACTGAAGTTATATTCATGAATTTTTTGGGTTTTTGTTTTTCTTTTTTTATTCAACGCAAAGCTTTTTTAAAAGGTAACTGACAATTGCAGGAAGACCACTATCTTCATCTCTATATGAAATCCTCAATTCAGGTAAATTATTTTACTTTTTTTTTAAGGGTACTTTTTCTGTTTTATAAGAAATTGAAATATATCAAATTACTCATTAATGTATTAATGAAATTCAATACTTCATGCAAAACAGGTCTATCTTTTTAGAATTAAAATATTGTAACATTTCTTCCCTCCTCATCCCTCCAAATCCTTTCTGCAATAACAATCTTCATCTCTTTATACCTGATGAACCACCCATGGTTGAACCATCCAAGTTTCTAGTTCTTATATTGACTAACTATGTTTTCAAAATGGATGATTCACCTACACTGCGTGAATTTTTTACTTCAAAATAAATCTCTAGTTATTCAGTTGTCTGTCTTAGAGCCTGACAAAAACACTACATAAGGGATTTTGATTTACCGTCTTTAGTATATAATTCTTAATTAAATTAATTATAAGACACTGTATGTTTTTAATAATATAAATTTAACAGCTTGTTTAGCAATTAAATTGAGCAAAAAATCCAAACATCTGTAAGTCCAGCTAAAACACCAACCTGTTCTTTTACTATCCCATGCCATTTCAATTCAAGAATTTGGAACCCTCTTAACATACATTCAGATGCTGTGGAAAACATTGTTAAGGGTTTGTAACCAAGCTCACACAACAGCAGTTGTCTTTCAAAACATGCACCTAACAGTCCAAAAAATGCACAGTTCAACTGAAGAATTAAAGTAATTTTTGAAAGCAGTCCCTGCTACTCATGGATTATGGAAGCTTTTCAATGGTCAGACAAGAAACAAAGCTTTGATCCTAAACTACTTTGCATAATATTATTTACTCTTTTTAAATCCTTGTATTCCTACTTCCCTGCCTCCCATCCATCATGACTTGCAAAGTATCGTGAGGAAAAGCAGCCAGTTCTTTTCATAGTAGAGCCAAACTTCAAAACACTCTGAAGTGTCTGGCACAAGTTCCTCTACAGATCCAGCTTGAAAAAGACAGTTTGCATTGTCTACATACAGAGTTCAGCCACCATTTATCAAATGAAACAATAGTAACTATATATTATAGGTAAATTTGTCTTATATTGGTATATACAGGAAAGTATCACAGACCTCAAGTTTTGCTTTTTTTTTTTTTTTTTAAATCTGTCACACAATTCAGTGAAAGGGGAAATGATCTCCAAGGAATCTGTTCTTGGTGCATGACATGGGCTAAATACAGAGCACTGAGGTTTGCATTGGAAAATTGCAGCAAATGCCTCTTTTTCTCCCACCCAAATGTATCAAATATTCTGCACACATAGACTATAGAGGTGTGAGGTTTTATGTGGTATATTTTTGTGATTTTTAAATTTTTTGCCAGTTTGATTTTCTTCATTTCAGGCATCAGGATGAAGGAATAACAACATTCAAACTACACCCTTATTGTGACCATCAAGGAAGCCCTATTGAAAAGGGCTAGAGCTGTTCACAAAACCCCCTGCTTTCTTTGTGCTCCACACACAAACACACATACAGTCACTGCTTTCTTCATACAAGAGAAGAAAAACAGTGAACTTCCATGTCACTTTCTTGATTTCATAAAACACACTCAGACTTTCCAACACTGAGTCAGCTATCTGCATGTCATTCCTGCTTATTGATACAGCACTAAGGGAAACATCCTCTGTGAAAAAAATCACAATGAAACAAAGTAAAATTATCTTGGCAGAAGTCCCAGAATTAAAAAAAAAAAAAAGAGTAACTTTTTTGATCTGATGAAACACACCGAGCTGCAGCAAATTCAAGCCATCTCTCTCCATGCAACCTTACAGCTAATACAGAGAAAGAGAAAACAAAGTACTGACAGCTTTTCAAAGTTTCTAGTAAGAATGCTCTTGCCAAATAGTCTAAATGCCAGCACATTAAGTGAAAAAGACCCTGTCAAGAGACCTTGACTGCAAACATCTTATAATTGGGTTTTTTTTCTGCCTTTACTTGAATGTCTTACAATCCTGATATTTAGGTCAGCTCATCCTTCACAGTTCTGTCTATCCATATAGCTCCTCTGTTTTCCTCATCCACTCAAAATTGCGATGCCACCAAAATTAACCTAAAGCAAACAGTTTAGACCATCTTTATTTTGATATTTATTTGCTTTGTTATAACAAATACCGCTAAAAGTCGTGGCAACCACTGCTACTTATTTCAGAAGATGCATTATCACTCCCTGGAACCACTACAACCGGACAGAGAAGGGACAACTGTTTTCTACTTTCTACAATATTCCTAGGAAAGTATTACGGCCTCTAGAAAGTCCAAAGTCCACAAATACTTGCTGCTGGAAGGACAAAACTTACTGTTCAGTACATTCTCCAGTTTTTGCGTCATGGATCCTTCTACTTTTTCCGTTCCATCTGCTTCCAGTTTTTGATGGATTGCTGGAATAAAGCATCTAGTTAAAATGCAGAACATTTTAATAGGTGGGAACACATTACATCAAAGTGACACTTTTAAACATTTTTAAAATTAAAAATAAAGTGTTATTTTTCTTTTTAGACACAAAAAACTACAAACATGCTTCATGGGAGCAGAGGCTAGTGGAGGACACGGCTCAGAGTCAGACACTGCAGAATTTTAACCATTACTCTGACACTGACTTCCTGTATCTTCTTGAATAAGACAGTAATGCTTAAGGAAAAAAACTCACAAACACATGGACAGAATAATCTATTAGCTATTATAATCTAAATTAGCCATCCTGTACAGGTATAAATTAAAATTTGTATTTTGAAAAGTACCATTTAAACACATAATACTTCTGCTTGGTAAGTCACTGATGTCACAAAAAAGAAATTACCAATAATTAAAAGGTAGAAAGAGAGTCACTGGGAATCCGGATGATCCCAAAAATCAAATGCTAGAATATTCCCCCATCACTTCTTTTCATCTGTAAGAAGACATTCCTAAAATACAATTGAAGAGTTTCTTGGAGCATTAACCATTACCACAATGTTTCTGAGTAATTTTGCTAAAAACAACAGGAAAACAGAGGGGAGGTTGCTTTTTTTTTTAAAGATGCTATTTTTCTCCTGTCCTAAAATGCCAAAATCCTGAACTCTTATTTCTATGTGGTATTACTAATAGAGGTGGAAATGCACAGCACCAGTACTAGTTTTTTCTTTTACTATAATTTACTCTAATTTCTTTGGAGAGTTAACAGCACAGCCTGATGACACTATCTTACTCTGAAAATATGAACAGTGTAAGTAGTCCTTTCCTCTACTCCCCCTCTCTCACACAGCCCTCCCTCCCTCTTCTACTGTTCAGCACAAACCAGTATTTCTCTCTTTTAAAGTATTATTCCTGCATATATGCAGCACATACAAAATATGATTTTTCTTTCAAATTTTTAATCTGTTCATATGTAAATTCTGCTCTATCAAATAGGCATCAGCTCCTATTGCTTTAGATATATTTGAGGCTTTAAAAAATCCTCCTGCTGCTTTCTGCTGATTCTTAGTAGAATGGAGTGAAGCTAAGCTATCCTTGAAAACAGTAATACCCAGTGTTTTGAAAAAGGCAAGTAATGATATATTTTAGTTCAAAACACAGATACAGTTCTGAAAGCAGCCTCTCATTTTTTTGTTCCAGCTTATCTTGCTCCAGCTTGTATGGCAGAGCAACCTGAGTTCCTCAACTGGATTCTTTTGAGGTGAAACATTAGAAGAAGCACTCCAAGACTGCACCTGATGTGCTGAAAGAGCTACCTGGAATTCAATACAATGGGTGAAATCTGAACTAGATCCGAAATATTGCCATAAACTGCACATACCATGCATACAGAGATGCCAACTGGTTTCCTCTCTGGAGCCATCCCTACTTGCCCATGCCACGTAGATGCAAGCTAACAACAAGTGAACAAGGATAGGAACCCTGCGACCATAGTCCTACTGTGCAAGGTAAGAGCGAGGATGGCTATTCTGAAGCAGGATGGCCCTTTACAGTCTTCAGCCTCTTTCAAAGGAGGAATTTTCATTGGGGGGAGATAGAGGAGACAGGTGAATAACACCAGTGTGTAATTAAAAAAAAAGAAAAGAAAAAAGAAGGAAAATTATAATATTCTCAAATATCCAAATCTGACCATTCAATCCCTTGATCCTACACAAAGAACTACAGGAAATCTTGCTTTCAAGAAAATATAAAAGCAACTTTATTTTCATTCCTAAAAGTCAGCAGAGGGGTAAAAAAGATCTCATTAGGATACCATATTTCTTAAGACAATCAAACCTTAAATGAAATGAACTAAAACTAACAGATTCTTACTTATTTTAAGGACAGAGATCTATCTTAAAAGATGATGTACTGTTAACTGTTGCACATATTTTGTGTACAATGTGGACAGCATTTACCAACATGAACACTTCCACAATTTTATAACAAAAACATTAGTGGCTCTACTGACATTATTCCGTTTCTATATATAATTTTCAGCCAGAGGTAGCTAATTACTGCGGTGCAATTAACGTTACATACTGAAAAGCAAGTTCAGCAGAACAGCAACCACAACATAAACAGACATTTTAAAGCTAAATGTTGCAAGTACTATTGGAATCACATCAAACTGTAATGACTTTGATTTACATATTTTGAAATTATTCTATGAAACATACTTTTGAAATATACTTTAAAATAGACATGGATAAAAACCTAAGTTACATACTGCTTCAAAGATTATTTAGATTTTGCATTTTAGAACCATTAATTACATACCATTAATTGCTGACCAATTCAATAGTATGTAGTTTCTGAATGGGGCACACTTAAGCATTACCCAAAGTGACCTGTAATATCTAAACCTCTGTCAAAGCATACATACTGGCAACAAAAGGTAAAAAATGATGAAAACTTCTTTCTTGTACGTAAGTTTTAAAAGAGCACTATTTACCATGTTATAACCTTAAAAAGTCTTGAAATGTAGCTTCTTATGATAAAGGCTGCTATTTAGAAGTTACAATGATATTAAAATTAAAATATCACAAGCTTTAACCAGTGGCTGAAAGTTAAAATACATCTTCCCGAAGTACTTCTCTTTCTCATCTTGTTTAGAAAAGAACATACAATAGCAATATACTATTCCCTCCTCTTCCTTTTAGAAGGCAGAAAAGAATTTTTTTTCACATTGGTAGTTTTTGTGCATAGTAATCTGGAGAACAGTATTCAAGAGTCTCAGTTTGAAAATTTTGATGTTGGAAACCCTGGAAGAATGGTTCTATTAATCAATTCATCACGCACTTTCAGACAGAGCAAAGTATGTCAGCAGGGCAAAAAAAATAAAAATAAACCAAGGTGTTAAGTTTCAGAAAAGTGGAAAGCATTGCAGAGTACAGATAAAGGCATATTAAGCATATGTAGCTAGGAATGTAAACAAAAAGGCAGTTTTGAGCCATTGTCTGAAATAAGGTATTTTAGGACATTATGTAAAGTCTAAACCTACTTAAATTACTCTGTGTTCATGCAATAAATCTGTTGTATTTCCTTCTCTATGTTTAAACTATGTTTACTGTAGCTATTTTTACACATTATATTGAGATTTAGCAATAGGTACATTCATTGTGTTCCAAAAGAAAAAAAAAAGGTCTTAAGTTTTCGCAGTGAAAAAGGCTTTCTAATAAAGTCTGAACTTACTCCATTTGCATCAAATGATTTTGAAAAAGCTAAGTGCATATTCCTTCCAAGGAGACCAGACAAAAAGTCTTTGATTCAGAAGTTTAGACAAGTGAAACTATATGCAGTCAAGAAAAGTGTATGTAGACCTCATCTTTGGAAGGAATATAGATTCAAGTTATTTTTTTCTCTTAAACCGCTAAATCCATCTAATAGTGGGATGATACTGTTTGGGAGTATCCTGCTCCCCGATATCCAAAGGGCCTCCTTTTGCTGGATCTAGCAATCACGCAGCTGGAGGGCAGCTGTAGTGAGATCATTTGGTGCAAAACTAACTCACTGAGGAAGAAATGTTGCTTTACTGGTCAGTGAGCTTGTCTAAACCTTGCCTCAGCGGCAACACTGCAGTATAAGGAAAGGAGCATATAGCCAAGGGAAAGTGGAAAGCCATCCTACTCTTCCCACACTACCCAGTACTTAAGATTACCTTCAAATGCAGCTTCTTACCCTCAACTCTTCACTGACTGCAATAAGAAGAGTAAGGAGAAACCTTTAGGTCTTTGAAAGCTTGAACTAAAGGAGGGATGGAATTTTTCTTGAACTGTCAGTTACCTTGGATTTACCTGACACAAACTATACAAGTTGGAAAAGCAACTGGAAATGTAGCAGAATCTGTTCCTTATTTTTAGGAGCTTTACTGTAAGAAGCATACAATAAATAAAAATGAGGAAAGGCCACATCTGGATGCTTCAACTAAGGCCAGACAATTAGCTGTATTTTGTATCATCTTTGCCAGTAAGTGTTCACGTTTCCCAGCTAAGTCAGAATACTTAAAGGCTTGCAAACTTCACAGCTGCAGGCAGATAACTGATTAATAATAGTGAGGAAACTAAGTTTAAAACTCACAACCTCTAACTGTGACTAAATACACCGGAACACCTGCAAATTTAAATCTGGCAAATAAGCCATAACACAGAACTTGTATTAAAATAAACTGCAATTAATTGCTACTTGTGTTGAAAACAATTTTATTTAATCTAAGAAAGGATATGGTGTTTTTTGTTAGATTCATGGCAACCATAAATCTAGTAAATTAAACCACATTTGCCAGGATCATGCAGCTTTTAATTTGCCAATTTCATATTGATTTCCTCATTAGATATTTTTAAAACTTTTTTTGAGATAGGCACCAGGCGTGGCATTCTCAAAAGTTCCTCAGCCTAACTCTCAGCTCAAAGCAACACAGATGAATGTTTTCTACCATTTTCTGACTAAAGGATGGCTAGAAATGCATTTGGCATATCTGAAAATCTTAATCATTTTCACAGAAATGCGGTTAAAGAAAAAAAGTACTTGAAATAAATCACATCCTTTTAGTCAGATGCAGAAAACAGGAGGGGAAAAAATACAAGAAGGGCAACGCCGACTCAATAAAGTATTTCTGAAGACCTGATGTGGTAACTAAGAACTTGGCATCAAAGAACAGTAATGGAGGAATGAAGAACACGTTAGACCACTGCCAGGATTCATGCCCAATGCATGAATCAAAATGTCTTTGGTTTCCTTTATTGGAAGAGTAACGATTTTTTGTAATTTTGGCAAAATACAACAAGGTCATTGATGGAGACAGTATCTCCATGTAAGGTAAAATTTGTTCTGAATGAATTCAGCAGGACTGCAGGGCTGCATATAAAGAGGAAAGCAATAAAGACAGCATGCCACAAACAGAACTCTTAATACATTACTCTATGAAAATCTAAAAAGTAGTTTTTTTTCCTATGGCCATTAGTAAATAGTGTTAAGTCTACTTCGGTACTTTGGTTTGGTCATTCCTGCAGCACCCCTTGAGAACTCCAGATATTTTTGTATTGGCATAGCAAATTTGTCTTTGTTTTGGTTAGCATTATTAATCCTAGCAAAAATGACAGAATTTTGAACTAAATGCAGTATTGCCTTAAGTTGCCTTTTTGTGTTTTGTTTCTCTAGCATTTACTTCTTCAAGCTTGTTTACCAACACAATGGAAAAAGACAAAGAAAATGGACAGATCCAACACTGTATTTTAAGGGAATCAAAGCACAGTGCTAGGAAGGGAGGGTTTATTGGTATATAGACCCTGAAAATTTTAGCCTAAAAACATTATGAGACCAGATAACTTGTTCTCAGATGGACTTATATTAAAGCAAGCCTGATATCTCTGGGCAAATATCTTGGAAATAGACAGGAAAATGTGGCTTGTTATTCTGCCTATGGATGCACTAAAAATTCCAGGACTGGATCCAGGCCTTTGCCAGAACACTTCAGAATTTAAGAGTACAGAACATGCTATTCTCCCTTTACTGGCGCTAACTTTCTGCATCTGTGAAACGCAAAAAATGTAAAAATAAAAGCAGCTTTTAAATGTTGCATTTCAAAGGTGTTATGGAAATCAAAATGGAATAATGCAGCATGAAATTAAGGTGGTTTTATGGCTTGCAGGATAAGTCTGGGTCAAATTCAATCATAGGTAGCTTTTTTGAACACTTGCAATTAAATGCAGAATTTGCTGTTTGAAAACTGCAGTGGCAAAATTTATTTCTCTTTCTACATGCTTTACTATTTTTCAAATTCAAACAAAAAAGTTAACTTACCTGAAAAAAAAAAAGTTCATAAAATATGACAACCACACAGTAACTATAAGCTGCCAAAACTGCATCCCTTTGAAGAATTTCTGCTAGTAATTAGCTCACATCTCTAAAACAACAACTGATGAAGAAGCGACATGAGCAGTCAGCATAAAAGCAGGAACAGGCTTGGCTAAAGAATTTTCACTATGGCCCGTGACAATTACTGTTGTGTCCCACGTTTTCTGATCAGATTTTCTCTTGCTTGAGACAGGAAAAAAAACCCAACTCCCTGCACAATGCCATGCTAGGACCTGCATGAAAGGGAAGTTTGCGCCTTTTATCAATTGTCATAACTTTTGCTTTTATAAAGTTGCATTAACATAACCATTGCTCTGCTACCAAAATTACAATAAGAACTGTATGAAGAGGAAGCACTCACCCAAAACTAAATTATCTACCACCACTTAGATACTTTGGCACCCCTTTGTCAGGTCATCTTCCTCTCAGAATACATTTCTCATTTTAATGTCCCTCTTGTTATCTAGTGCTGAAAGATCAGGACACATGTTTTCAACAAGCAAAATTAAATTAATTTAGCATGGCTATTTTTAGAATGCCTAATTTAGCACATCTATTTTTTCATTTTGACTGCTCAGGTGGCCTGTAAATGTAAGGACAAAATCTGAAGCAATGATCGTACTTATCCTTCTCATTCAGCTTTTGTCTGTAAGGGTAGCACAAAGATGATTCAAGTATTCAGATAGAAAGACCCATTTGGAAAGCTAGACAGTGAGCAGAGAGCACATCAGCTATTGCTTCATGATGACTACCTGGAGGCATGAGCATAATTCTTAACTAGAAATAATCTAACTTGCCCCTGCTATGGGGCACACAGACGCAGGAGAACTGCTACTCTGAGGTGACTGATATGCTCTCAGATATGTATGTGACATATGCAACACAATTTTTTTATTCTTGTCATTTGTTTCAATGGCCCTATTCTTTCTTATGCTTTACAAATTATCATCTTTAAAATCACTAGCTGTAACAGCAGATTGTTCTTACCCTGCAAAGACAATATTCTATCACTTGAAGTAGGATGAGGAAGATAACATTAATAGACACACATCACACAGAGAACTAGAAACAGAGCTATTCCAGGCACTTCAAGTCACCTGCACAACATTTAGGTGGCAATCACATATTTGAATTTGATTTACCCAGATTCACAGGTTTAAAAAAAATCCATACTATTTGAAAAAATATACATGAGAGTAAAGTAAAGCAAAAGCGTGAATTAGATTTGTTACAAAACAACGTGACAACAGCAAAACCCAGTATAACATCCCAATTCCACACTACCAAGCAAAAAACAGTCACGCACTAGCATTTAATTGGACAAAAGAAAACCATTTCAAAATTAATCATCAATCTAGTTTTCAAACAGAGTCACTAACAAAAAAATTGCATTGGCTCCATACAATCTCTTTAAATTCAAATGTAACAAAACTGCTTGAAAGTCTGAAGAGAAGGGACACATTTATGACAGACTAGCATCAGTTTTTAGCTTCTCAAATTCACAGTCTGGCTGAGAATTGAATATAGCTCAGGTGGTATTTTTTGTTTTACTTTCAGAGAAAATGAATTTAACAGACATAGTGGCAGCAGCACAGACTTATTCAGCCTGAATCCAATCCTGGATCACTAACATGGCTTATTCTAAGAATGAGCCTTAGGGAATGAACTGTAAAAACAGTCTACAGGAAGAAAAAAAACCAAACCAAATCAAAAAAACAGGCATTGGCCAGATTAGGATCATTTCAGCCCAGTAATTTCAGCCACACTATCCTAGCTTATGTACTAAGAAAAGTAGTAGACAAAAGGCCAACTACAGTCCAAGGTCCCTATCATACAGGTAAGCCTACAGGCCACATATCTGAACAGGAGTGAGAAAGGGAAAAAAGGAACAGTGCTGTAATAGCCAGCAGTGCTTCTTTTGTACAGACTTCCTGAAAATCACAAAAAATGTGCTTGTAGTTGTAATCGCAAAAAAAGTGTTGCCATGGCAAACTAGAGAGCCTGCTCTATATCTCAAATTTGTTCATGATATCTGTGTTTTAAAGACATTACAGCATCTCCTATACTTGCCAAAAGAGATGTTATACATACATGTTTTTGTGTACATGAGCTGCTGAAGTAGTAGTTTCCTTACTTTTTTCTTTTTGTTTAAATAAGAAGAAACTGCAGCCTTAGATTCATTGCAAAGAGCATTTCAGAAAACAATATACTGAAAGAAAATTAATTTGCTAACTTTCCTAATGACTTCTGTGTGGGACTCGATTTGCTCATGACGATAAAATACGTCTTAACTACAAACATAAAAAGAGCCACCCTTTTAGGAATGCTACTTTCTAGGCTGCAATTAGAACTACAGGAAATGAACGAGCTGAACTCCCCGACACTGACAAGTGGGTCAAGTTGAGATAAACCCTGCTCCCCTCAGCTCAGTTTACAGTTCCCTTCAGCTGACGAAACAAACTTCCTGTTGAACATCTCTGCAGAGTCACTGTCAAACTGTCAGCCAAGCTAACAGACAGGGAGACATGGGGATCTGATAAGGCTGTCCTATTTTCCCAGAAATTAAACCAAGCAAGAATGGGTTCTGGTCTATTTGAGCTCTTATTTTCTTAGTAAACAGCCTCTAAATCACAAAATACAATAAACATCTTAGAACTGCTTTTTATGTTTTCCATTGCTTATTTATGAAAATATTAATAGTCATTTAAATATGTAATAGAGTCTGATAGTACACTTAAGATCAGACAGAACTAACTGGTCCTAACTAATGAAAAAAGATGCACAATAATTGGTAATTCAGGATTTTCTTAATCAAGGTAACATATTTGAAACAAACATTGTTAAATGTATATGAATTTTAAAAAGCAAGTATAAAAGCTGTAGAGGAGTATGAAGTAACTGGAGAAGGAAGCGTTATACCTCCTAATATGATCCTCCTACGTAAAGTTATCCTGCACTAACTTAGGGAGACTTAAGATAACTGCTCACAAGTAGCTCCATTCTATAACTACAATGCCACAGATCTGCAGTTTATGAAGCATAACCACTGGGGTTAGAAGATGTGTTCTAAGGTATCTGAAGGGGAAAATTGAGAGTCCAAATTTTTGCCCTCAAAAAACTCGTATCTTCAGAAAATAAATAAGAGTTTAGAAATCTTCCTAAAGCAAGAGAGTTAAAAAATATCTAAAACAAAATGAAGCAACTCAGAAAATTTAAATCATATTGGAAGACAGACAAAATGTTTTTAGCAAGGGTTTTCCCGTGAGCCACTTTTCATCTGTGACAGTTGTATGCTCAGCATCAAATAATAGAAGTTTGCAGAACAACGGCTATGTCCCTAAGAGTTTGTGCTGAAACAATTGTTCAGCTTTCAAATATAAACTGCTCCTCACGTAGCTTTGTTGAAATGCATACAAATTCTAGTTGTGCTTTTTTAAACAAGAAAATAAGACATAAAAATACACCCTTTCATGTGTAAGGGCAGAAAAGTGCCATCACATCATCTTGCACACTCACTGCCTAGCCAGATTGTATTTTTAATTTAATGTTCTTCTGTTATAAAGCTTGAATTTCATAACTGCATGCTGAAGAATTAATGGGGGGTTTGTTTGCTTGGGGTTTTTTGTTTGGTGGTTTGTTATTGTTAGTTTTTTAAATCTGCATCTGAGCTGTTTCTCTAGAACAATGCTAGTAATGCTTACTGTTAATTCTCAGCATCTTTCATTTGAGAAAACATTAGTGATCAAAGGAAAAACCTTTGACATCTGGCAGTAGGGTTGGATAATTGCACCAAAGAGGTCCTTTTTTCCTTCTTGCTACTGGAAGCCACATCCAACTTAACAGTTGATTGTACCTATCACAAGTTCAAATCTTTAATAAGTTATGCAATTTTTCCAGCTATACTCTCTCAAAAATATCCCGCATAAGGAGGAAGAACAGGAAAATAAGTAGTTCTGCATTCAAAACTGAAATTCATAGGCCACAAGAGTGGGTTTATTTACTGAAAAGAAGCAAAACCCCTTTTGCACATGTATTTAAGTATGACATTTCAACAGAGAAATGTGTATTAAAATGCTACAGAAGGCAGCTGTGACCTGTACTGCATCCTCATTAAGAATTTGGGTTCAGAATTTAAAAACCAAGTATTACATTGATGTTGCCCTTGAACTTCAGTGTTACAATTTTGAATTTGTAAGAATGAGGCTTTAAGTCTCTAATTTTCTTTTACAACAGCATCAAGGTCATTCTTCCATTATAACACTCTAATTCACTGTATATGCTCAAAGTCTGCTTCCTTTTGAGCACTAAAGGGAGATCACTGAGGGGAAGACAAAGCCAAGCCATTTCGGTTACAGACAAAAAGTGACATTAGGAACCACTTGAGTCATCCCAAGTTTAAGTTCATAATTTAGCTAAAGGACTGCACCAATAAATCCTGATTTTTGGTAAAAATAACACTGATAAAGATAAAAGATGCAAAACAATATTACAGCTTATAATTTTTTAAAAATTGAGACTACAGTAGTTAATAAAATAAATGAAGTTGCTTTTCCTACCATTATTTTATTAACATTTCTCACATTACTGCTCGTTGACCTCCCCATTTATCAGAAAATCAGTCTCCAAAGGCAAAATGCTACTAACGGGTAGAACAAAAGAAAATTACTCAGTTGTGCTCAGCTTGTCTAAAACCTCACAATATCTATGGTCTACCTTAACTTTCTTCAAATCCTACTAAGCACTTGCTGATCCAAAAAAATAATCTTATAGGGTAACACTATTAGCACTACTTTTTATCCATAGCAGCAACTTCTTGAAAACAGAAGTCTCAGTCTTTTGCAGTATTTGATATTCCATATGCAAAGCAGATTTGGTTGTGAAAAACCAGCCACATTTCAATATTTATTTGGGATTATGTTTGAGACAACTTAAGAAAAAAACCCCAGGATTTCAATATTTTCGAGATGTGTAAGAATTACAAGGAAAGCCTATTATTTTTCCTAGCATTTAATGAAAACTCAACTTAAAAAGGTGAAAAAATGCCAAATAATGGTTCTTCTTAGAGCCTTTTCCTTCAGGTTTTCTGCTAAATTCTTTAATACTTTTGTTACTGAATCTAGTTAGATTTTGGCCAAGGGGTCAATGACCTGGATGGATAATCAGCATAGTGGTAAATGAAAAACCTATTGGGGGTGGTTTCCTAGGCACTGTTGCTGTTTTGTCCAGACCAGAGACTCACTAGACAGGACTACAGTAGCCCACAATGAGGTTTGACCTGTGAGCATTTGATGCTTTAAGAGTGCGTGTGTGTCTGTATACAATAAATATATATACACAAATGGCAACTATGCTTTCCTTCACTAGTGTGCTGCATTCTCCCAATTGCAAGCAGAACAGAAAGGCTCTCTGATTTCCCAAAGTAATAAGTGTCAGGATATCCATGCAAATATTACTGTCTGACTATTGAATAAGGCATCATAAAATCAAGTTTTTTCTGTTGTTACAGTTTACAAGTCATCTTAATATTAACTCCAGTTTAACACTTCTCTTTCTTGCATTTGTGGTCTAAGTAATTTGATCAAATGCCTTCAATTCCTGTAAGATAAAGTTGGTGACATCTTTTGCAAATAAACCACATCAATCAGCTAGCCAGTTCTAGCTTGTGACCAACACAACACAGATTTTGGGCTCATTATACAATTTCAGTACAGACTGTGAAGAGAAACAGTATTTTTAGTATTAAATTAACCACGCATGCACGTAAGTATTCTCTTATATCCACTTAGTAAGTGCAAGGCATCTTTACCTGACAGAGCATCTTGTGCTTCAAAAAATGTGCTGAGACCTCCTTTCACATAAGCTAGACTCCCTTCATTTTTCTTATTGGCTTGCTTCTTCAAATTCACAACAGCCGTTTTGAGCTGATCAAAACTGAAGACAAACAAGAAAACCTCAGAGACATTGAAACAATAAGTTCAGCTAATAAATAAACAGAACAAACTACTTGGAAAATAAAGCCATTTACTTTCAGAACAACTTGTAAGGGTGAAGTAATTGCTAATGAGCGTGCTTTTCAATAATGAGAGTTTATTCTTAGTCCAAAGATCTCAGTTTTTTAGTTTCAACCCTAAATAGAGGGCTCCTTCCACTTGTAATGGAAGAGATTACTTTATAACACCAAATAGTCAAGATGTTTCCTCTAAATATGTGACATTGCTTTTACTTAACTGTCTGTACTATATTAAATAGGTGAAAGTAGAATTCACTACCCCTAGTACACAGTAGATTAACTACTGAGATATTAGAAGTCTCTTTAATAATGACATTTGTTTAACTCTGCAGCTTTACTCACAATCCTTTCTCACTTTTGTTTCTGAATTAATTTAATATTTTTATGTTGGTCTGGACAAATAATTCAGAATTGAATACAATATTAATGCAAAATAAAGAAAAGCTAAACAGATTCCTGCTTTATGAAGGTATGGTTTTTATAAGTAATCTGCTGAAATATTTTTGAATGACGTTTCAAGGGCAATATTTACTGCCAACTCATCATTGTTGTTAGTACGATAGCTTTCTTTTTATCTTAGTTTCCTAATATTTCTCAATTTTGCCAGATTACATTTGATTTCACATCTGTTTTTTGCAAGCATCTGCAATTGATTGAGAAGTTTTATGTTGTGAATAAATCTTCATTAATTGTAGATGATTTTTTTTGTTGATGATTAATATGACCTCAGTAATTATATTACTTGATTAACTATGTTCACCAACATGAACAAGCTCAGAAATACAAATATAGCACATAATTTTCATCCTTAAGGTCTTTCTTCCTAGCTGCAGGCTAAAGCATTCTCCCTAATACAAAACCAAAACAACACAACCCAAAAAACTGCGCTACACTTCTGTGAGATGAGGGATCAGTGAAGTAGAAAACCAAGACATAAGACAATTCCATCAATATTCTGCCCATTTTAAAAAGAGCTGGTACAAAAAGACACATTAAGAGAACAAACCAAATTTCAACTATGGCAATGAGAAGGCTATCACCACCTGCTGGGAGACAAAGCACACTGGTGCACTTCGAAGCACTTTTCTTTTTATACTGATGATGTCACAACATTTTGTCTTATTTTCTGTTTCCATCTGCTGGACAGAAATAACATTACTCATTACCTGGATTGGCCCACTTGGGCATATGAGAAGTATTTACCAGCAGCATTTTAAAAATAACAAAATCTGCACAGTTCTCCTTTTAAGCACGGTTTCACGTTACCTGATGATCTAAAGCTGTGTCAAAATACTTTATTTCTATTTAACAGGGTGTTGCCAGATTAAAAGAATTAGTAAAAAGGATTTCTGATTTCTTAAAAAGAATGTCCTTCAAGGAAAAAACAGACATAAGCTAACCAAAATATCAGTGCACCCCACATTTACCATTTCCAATAGCTAAGGTTGTTATGTAGAGGACAAGAACTAAATCATTGCTGTGTTTCCAGAAAAACAGCACAAATTATATGGGACATAGATTTATACAATTCCACAATATTTTTAAGACTACACATTTTGAACTGGGAAGAAAAAGAAAACCAACCAAAACAGTTTTGCTGCTTCTTTATTCAAAGAGATACTTAGATTCAAAACATGATTGGATTCATGCTACCATTAGAGCATTTATTTCTGTTGAGTTTTACACTACTCTTGGACCTTCAACACTAAGGTTTGGATTCCATAAACCAATATAAATGGAGTTAATAACCAAAAATTTCCAGATTTAATTTAAAAGTACAAATTAACACTTTTTATTCCATTGGATGGAAGAGATCATTACTTGAAACTGTTGACATGCAAAGACACAAATCGATGAAATCTTTTTCAACAAGAAGGATGAAATACTTAAACTGACACTAGACAAAGTGTTAAAAATGTTTTTTCTTTTCTAAGAGCACCTAACTCATTCAAGCCGTAACCACTGATATTTATCCACCCCTGAGCTTGTGGCTCAGGTCTAACACCTTTCTTAAAGCAGTGGCCATAGCTGGGCAGAGCTCTTCCAACTGCAGCTTTAACAATGCCAAGCAGAATAATTATCTACATATCTTACCTAACACATTGCTGCTGAAACACCCCAGAAGATGATTTGCACTAGACAGACAACTTCCACAAACACTGGATTGTCTTCTGTATGACTGCTTTCCAATCCCAGGTATGTACACTCCTGCTTGCCTTTCCTACACCCCGCCTTGAGTCTTGAATTCAACAATTTCACAATTGCTACAGCCATAGCTACCACTGGTTATCACATCCCCTGCCTTGCCTGCAAGAATCAGATTCAGAAGAGTAGCACCCCTGAAGTCCCGCACTGCAGCTGTGTTTGAAGTCTTGTACAAGAACCAGGGTCTGCTCTCTGGAAATTTCTCCAAGTTGCTTAAGGAAGATTTTGTTCTCTTCCTCATGCCACCGCAATGTCACCTATTCCAGACTCCTGAACAAGATCTCAACCATCCTGCTCCATAACAGGGTCCATTTATTTATTCCAGCTGTTCTTCACATGAAGGTCAAGTCCCTCTCTTCTTTCCTGGGTATCTTTGTCAGGCGGACTCTTGCCATCCATCCCAAAATACTAGGTACATGAACTATCCCACTTTATTCCAGTGGTATGTTTGTCTAATACCACATGAAGTTCTGTCTCTTGCTTGTTTCTCAGATGGCATATGAGTGTGTAAAGGCACTTGGGGTTAGACACTTCCAGCTAGTTTTATAACTTCTACAGCGTTCTTAATGCCATCACTGAACCCACAGGTAGTACTCTGTCCCTTCATTTAACTGCAGGCTGTTATCACCATCCGCTGATATTCTGAATTTGAAGTTTTTGACACCAAAGTGCAAACCTGCTGGCAAAGATGTTCCCACACTCCCACCCCACTTTTTCAAATGAATTCCATTTCTCACTACCAGTCTTTGTCCTTTAGTCATGGATCTGGCTACAGAAGTAAAGAGTGCTGCTTTTGAAACTAGGGGTACAGCCATCTGTCCATCTACAGGATGCATCCCTACTACTTGAAGCTTTCCCCCTCACGTGTAAATCAAAGGGAATACCTAGGCTCACACATTCTTCACTGCTGTCCCCAGTCTGCAATCACTCGTGATCTGTTCTACATTTCTCTGGGCAGTGTCTCTGGTCTCCACATGGATGAGTAACAAAGTGTAAACAGTCCAAGGGCCAAACATGGAGAAAAGTTTTTACGAAGACCTACATCAAAAGCTGTTTACTCTTCATCACTTTATTATGCTCTCAATTTTTTAAAAAAACCCTTGATGATCCCCAAAGTTATCAGATTCTGACAGACAGAATTAATTTGGAATAACTCCTCTTGGTTACCTGATTTCAAAAGATGCTGTCACTATGCGTGAATTAGGTAATAACATTCTCTTGCTGTTCTGGCTCTTTAAAGCACCATAATTTCGAGAGGAAATTTTAGTATTTCCCAAGTGGAGTCATGGTTATTTCTGGAGCTTCAAAAACCAAATATCCTCCCACCCCCAAAATCAAGAAGCAACCCATACCTTTTTCTACCAGTAAGAAACAAAACTAAAACAATTTGTATTTCCCTTTAAAATACCAATTGGAGTATCTAGCTGAAAACAACAAAAAAGCTCATCCTCTCTATTAAAAATGTCTTCAGTATTATGTGAACATAAGCAGATAAAAGTTTTGAAACTCAGTTATACTAGGAAAAAAATATTTTTATAATACATTCATGCAAGTACACTGTATTTCTAAATTAAGATCTTAATTGTCAAGATTTTAAGGGATTTACTTCAAAGATCCTACTTGCTCGTCCAACTTCTGCTACTATAGCATTTTCCACAAGCGTTAACCACAACCTAATTGATACTAACAATTTTAGTAATCTGTTCAGTGCCCATATCTCTGTTCATGACTTAACACCTGGAGTTTCCACTCAAGGCCATGCTAAATTCTTGATTCCTAACGTTTGAAAAAAGACAGCTTCCAACTGATATTGGGGGATGGGAATAAAATAACCCCATCATAAATTAGGTCTAGTTAAAAACAAAAATCTCAGAAGCAGATTAAGTAAATTGGTTGATTCAAGTTTCAGGCCAAGCAGAAACACCAGAGACAATTGCGACCACAGTTCTTGTCACGGTGCCTTCAGAGAGTGTCTCTCTGCTCACCCGGGCTAGCTCTGGCACCGAGGCAGCGTGTCAGGCACAGCTCCAGCTACAGATAACCAAAGCCGATCCTGTGGGTCNCTATTACTGTAAATGCAAACCACCACTGACACATCTACTGCATAATGAAATACCATCAGTGACTTGCATTTAAAACAATTACTTATATGATAGCAACAAACCTTGTTGTTGAATGATTCTCAATCAGGTACCAGGCAGCAGAAAAGTTTTCACTTGTGAAATCAGCGCTCATCCCAGGAAACAGCGACTCTAAATCTTTTTGAGGAAATCTGCCCCTGAAAAATAAATATTTATTTCTTCAGTGAAACATAGCCTTGCAAACAGTTTACAATTAAAGCAGTCAGAAAAAAACCCCAAACTAACAACAAACACCAAATCATTTCCCTATAAGATGGGAACATTAACTTGTAACTCACCTTGAAATTAAATACGCTATTACAGACACATGTAACATGACTGGGAGAGACTGAAATCTATTCTAAGTAAAATTAATTTTACCATTTTGATTTCACTATTACCCATCAGACAGAAAAGACGTCTGTACAAAATGCTTCTATTTAACTTTAAAATGGCAGGACATTAGAAATTTGAGAGCATGTAAATGATCTCATACAATTATTGCCTATTGATTCCTGAGTAGAAGTCACACAGAAACTTGAAAGGGAGATACACAGACTATATTTCCATTATATACAAACACTGAAAAAAGTATAATACTGAGGTAAAATAATTTTCTCGCAAAGCAGAACACACTGATCTGTCTGTTCACTGTACACAAAACACAGGAAAAACAGGCTTGTCACAAGTGACAGCCAGCAGGTTCTGTTAGTTTTTATTCAGTCTTACAAATGCATGAAGACAGCATGCGAGCCAATTCCTTGCAGAAACAGATTCTGTACAACAGTATTTTTAAAATTACAAGTAGTTTCTAAGATACTCATCCAGAAAATGTATTCCACTCACTTTAGGCTGCTTAATAAAAGTATCTAAAGCACTTTCTGACGATAACATGACAACCTTCATCCCTCAATCTGGACATAGTTATTCTGCCATGCACTCAATACATCATCAGGTGCACTCCCTCGTCTCATCTTCACCACCAGCTGCATCCCATCTTCAGAGACTAATAGTGGCAAACAAATTCACTTTTGGTCAGCCCAAAATGGGTCAGTCAGTGGGACTAGATGGACTTCTGTCCCTTTCAACTTAAATATTCTTATCTATTCCAGAAATTTACTATTTCATTTTTGGATCACAACATCCAACTCAAAAGACAATGCTGATGCTCACAAGTTAGGTGAGCTTTGATGCACAAAGTATAATGGACACAAATGAAAATCTGCCATACTTTGCACTTGAGAGCAAACTTGGGTGGGAATATCAATCCAGAGTCAGTTATAAGAATTGCATTTAACACAAATGGAAAGCCATTTAAATGGACACAAAAGCAGTGATTTGTTAGTTTTAGTTTTTGCTGTAATCTAAACATGTTTAAAGATAGTTAAAGTTGTTTTTATTACAAAAAGCAAACAGCAGATTAAGTAAAACAAATCTAAAGGCGGACACATTAAAAAGTACAATTATACAGAGACGAGTTGTTTCCTGGAAGTTTCTTTTCATATCCAAATGGCCATTAGCACAGGCAGGTACAAAGGACCTACGTACATGATGACATGGGACAGAAGTCTTTCATCAGTAGCACCTGATTACAGCAGGGGCATGAAACAATACTTTAAAAAAAAAAAAATGAGATGCAAGGAAAAGTGATGACAGATATGAAAAGTAGAGATACAGGGAAAATAGTGTGAGAAACAAATGCAGCAAGAAAAAATGAGGGTCCCAACATTTGCCTGTGTTCAATGAAAAAGTGATGATGTTAAAATAAAACTTCTAGGCATAAGTAGCAACATTCAGGATTTTCAATGACCTTAAATTTCATGAATGACAGTAAGCAGAAAATGCTGATGGATGTAAGAAGAAAGTTTCAATCTATTCTTCATTTAAAGACAATTTAAGATACTTTATTTTACCCTCAAATTAGTCAAAAGTGTCCAGTAGGAACATGAACTTGAAGGATAGTACTTTATGTGTGATACACAGTACAGCTGTACAAAAAAGCATCTATATTAGATCCACACATGGAGACATCTTTGTGGACAGCTGCATTTTTAATGCTAAAAAACAAAACCAAGAAAAAAACCCTGGAGTTTTAAGGAGACACTTGGACATTCTGTGCAAGCACTATTTAAGTAAATGCAATGAATACAGAAGCAGAATTTCACTCATATTTTCAGAATTTCCATGTATGTTCTCCAAAAGCAAAAGAGACAGATATAGTACAAAAAACACGCACACTCAAATATACCACTACCAAATGCTACTCATTACTGCAGGTTTATAGGGGATATGTATGACAATTTAAGCTTATTGATGAGCTATACAATTCCTACAGGGAAAAATGAAACTATTTTTAATACACAGATATATATAGAAAGACCAAGATGGACTTGTAATCAATTACTGCAAATGAATCTTGTCTACAGACAGGAGGACAGATATGAAGGATTTTTTTTTCAGTTTGATGTCTGACTGCCCTGAAAAGTTATTAGGAGGTTTTGGTTTTTTTTTTTAGCAGATGTATTTGTGTATAACCATAAATTAAGAATGCTTTTATCTGTGAAGACATATTTTAGACATAGTCACAACAGACTAGAAACATGAATGTGAATGTGTGAGGTATGTTAACAATATGTTATACTCTACGATTTAGTATCCTTATTTTTATCGTACATTTTACCAGCAGTTTTCCCACTAACAGCTATGCTACAGCTTGCCACATACAGACTTGCTACAGCTGTCTTCAAAATAAAGTGCACACTAAAATGCTCAAACTGAAAGCAACTGTATTTCTAGAATGTTTGGCCATATGCATCCAAAAAGAGACTGACTTCACATACACAAAACTTTGTTTCATTAACTTCCACTAGTAAATTAACTAAGTCAGGTTTTGGAAGTTGTTCTTATTAAAACTTGTTTAGCATTTACTAATAAACAAGCCCATATGGGACTTGAGAAAGAATTTCTGGTTTATTCTTTTCAACATTATAGGGTGGATGTGAACCAGTAGCAAAAGCTTAGATCACGAGGACATGCAATTAAACTGTAAATTATTTCTCTGTTGATTTGCTCATTATACAAGAATAACTTCATGAGGAATACTTAATCATTTTTTAAAAGTAATCACTTTTTAATAATGTAAAAGAAACTGGGAACCACAAATTGAATCCAGAAAACCTCAGAAAAAGAAGAGTGAAGCTCACCACCCTTGACAACCCTAACTATTACGCTACCTTTACAATCTCAGCGAAGGTACACATACTGGATTTGTATACTAGTACTTTCTGCTAGGCACACTATTTTACCTAGAAAAGAACTAGATCTGGTACTAGACCTGTAGTTAACATTTAAACAACAATTTTAAATACAAAAGAAATTGAGATTTCACATAGTGGTTATATTAATGAGAAGCAGAATAAAAATACATTTGGTTACAAATCACTATACACTTCCACTTCTCTCAAACACATTTTGAATATAGTGACTATAGCTCATAGAGTCACACAACATTAGATGTGGTGGTCCTTGCTTCCATGTAAAGGTCATGTACATTTACTTTGGATTCAAAATATGTGGAGTATAATCAATTCACTTGTGCCACAAGCGCCCACCAATAGAAGTCCCTCTTTGCACTACCACAAACTTCAGGTTCTGTATAGCCTAATAGCAATAAAGCTAATTTAACAGCATAGGATACATGGGCTCTTACAAATTCTACTACAGAACTTGCATTTATATATTCTACACAGCATTTATATTTTCCAGATTAGCTGGAAATCTCAGTAAGTAAGTCACAGCCTTCAAGCAGCCACAACCAAGTAAGAGCAACAGAATGCAACAGATACGAATTAACAAAGCCTGACAATGAACAGAGTTTAGCAAGTAGTAATTTTTCTGTGAAAATTGTTTTGCTCCCAAAATTTTACTTACAGTAATAATTTCAGCATATATGACAATATATGTAGATTAAAGATCATCCCAAAAGAAGATACAGCCGCTAAAAGGTAACTCAAAGCTCAGTTCTACAGGAGTTTACAAAAGGTCAAAAGGAGCAACTTAAAATAAACACGGATTCCGAATAGCAACCAGCATAAACAAGCTCCAGCTAGGGCTGCTGTACACTCCCTGCTCTGTCTGGTACCAGTCAGACTCCTTGAAGCTGGCTGTGTACCAGCTGTACTTTGTTAATAATGCATGCAAAAAGACCAGCATAAAGGACACTGGTGTAGACTAAACACGACAAATCAGAAGGTGTTAACAAAGGTCTCTCCAACAGCAACAAGACAAGGATGTACTCTGGCAATTCCTCTCCAGTAGCATTGGGTTCATTAGAAATATGAATACAAAGTGGCAACTGTATTTTAGAACTGGCAGAACGTGGTAAGAGAAATCTACTAAGAGATTATAGGCTGGTAGCTGCAGCTGATGCACCAGCCTAACAAGCAGTGTAATTTTATTTTTTTAATGTGATAAAGCTAGGACTTTACTGAAACTCTCTTTTGCAGCTTTCAGAATTTTTTCACATGTATCTCCGTGATCAAGTTTCTATACACCCATCACATTCAATGATGAAATTTACTGTATTTCCACATAAGCCATTTAAAATTAAACATCTCAGCCTCCAGAAAGTCTTCTCCTATCTCTGGTAGCAAGCTGACGTTTACCATTAGGTGGCAGCGTAAGATCATCTGTTTCCTTCTCCCAGATGAACTGTTTTGGAAGCAGGCGTGGGAAGAGGGAAGCATCTGTATTGAGTGGGTGGACACACAAGTATATGGAATGTACTTAGCATGTCAGCCTTTGCTTTCATGTACAAGACGGATCTACCAGAGTGACCTCTGCTACATGCAAAACAACAAACACTATTCAAAAATTTTCTAACCACCACTAGGTCTGACTGATGTTACTGTTTTGCGGAGAATGAATTTTCTTAGCCTGACAGAGTAGTTAAGGGAGTCAGGGAACCCTTGGTTAAACAAGGACTTGTCATGCAGGAGCAGGAAGTATGTGGTACATCAGAAAGAGCAATTCATTCACAAATCTCACGCAGATCTAAATTTTCCATCAACATATTTCGATCGGTATCTATGAGACGTAATCTCTCCCATACAAAATTCTGAATGATTTTGTGTTACCAACCTGCTTTTGTGAGACCTCTAAACTGCTAAAACCAATTCAAGTACTGTCACATTGCTACTATAGAATTTTCACACCAAGTTCCATATTTCTCATATTGAGACAACTACTCTGCACACTCTTTTTCTTCCTGCAACCTATTTAAGGCTTCTGGAGAAGCTGGCAACTCAATGCTTGGACAGGTGTACTCTTTGCTGGATTAAAAACTGGATGGCCGTGCCTAGAGTGGTGATGAATGGAGTTACATCCAGCTGTTGGATGGTCACTACTTGGATTCCCCAAGGGTCTGTACTGGGGCCAGTCCAGTACAGAATCTTTACCAGTTATCTGAACAATGGGATCAAGTGTACTCTAAACAGGTTTGCAGATGACTACAAGTTGGGTAGGAGTATTGATCTGCTGGAGGATAGGGAGACTCTGCAGAGGAACCTAGACAGGCTGGATTGCTGGGCTGAAGCCAGCTGTATGAGGTTCAACAAGGCTGAATCTTGCTTGTGTCACAACAACCCCAGGCAGCTACAGGCTGGGGCAGAGGGGCTGTAAAGCTGCCTGGCAGAAAAGAACCTGGGGGTGCAGGCTGACAGCGGCTGAACATGAGCCAATGTGTGCCTACATGGAGAAGAAGACCAATGGCATCCTGGCCTGTATCAGCACTTGTGTGACCAGCACGACCAGGGCAGTGACTGGCCCCCTCTACTCAGCACTGTGAGGACACACTTTGAGTGCTGTGTCCAGTTCTGGGCCCCTCAACACAGGAAGACGATTGAGATGGTGGAGCACATCTGAAGAAGGGCAATGGAGCTGGTGAAGGGTCTAGAGAGTAACTTTTGTGAGAAGCAGCTGAGAGAGCTGGGTGTGTTTAGCCTGGAGAAAAGGAGGCTCAGGGGTGACCTTATCACTCTCTACAGCTGCCTGAAAGGATGTTAGCCAGGTGGAGGACTGTGGGGGCCCAGGGGTCTGCCACCAGGAGAAACACCCCTCTAGATTAGAGTGAGGAAAACCTTCCTCCCATGGGCCTTTGTAGCCACCTGTTAATATCTCTTAGGTTTCATTGTTCTCTTGGTTCGTTAAGTTTATGTCACCTTGTTCAGCCCTCGTTCACCATACATACACCCCTCCTACAATATTCTTCCTTCCCTTGAACCCCATTGGCTCCATCTTGCCACAGTGTTCCACCCCGGGTATCCTGTTGGTTCTCTCCGTTCCTATTTACCCCTCTGCACCACTTTTTCCTATCCGTATTGGACCTTGACCCTCAGATCCGCCCCATTTGTCTTGTTTATAACCCTGTGCCCTCGGCCCCCTCCTTATTCTTGATTCTATTTGAGGCTGTTCTCGTCCCTGAACCTCTATTCTGTGTCCCTGGTCCCCTTCACTATTCCTGCCTGTGTTCCTGAATAAAGAACCTTCGGATACCCAAACGAGAACCCATCTCTTCACTGCTTCATCAGTGCCATTACATCAGTGCCCTTACAATCCCACGATCGCAGGCTCAGCGACGCGAAGTCGCTCTTTAGGACCCTGTGACCACGTACGCGTTGTAACAGAGGACGGCCTCTTCTCCCAAGCAACCAGCAACAGGACAAAAAGCCACAGCCTGTGCCTGGTGAGGTTCAGGTTGGACAGCAGGAAGAATTTCTTCACTGAAAGAGTCATCAAGCATAGGAACGGGCCACCCAGAGGAGGTGGTGGAGTCACGGCCCCTGGAGGTGTCCCAGAAATGACTGAACCTGGCACTTGTGGATACAGTTCAGTTGACAAGATGGGGATTGGTCAAAAGTTGGACTCAATGACTTTGAAAATCTTCAGCTGTAACAATTCTGTGATTCTATTCCACGATTCAATGTTTCTGTAAGGGTTCCCGGCTACATCAGCCTAACACCACAGTCAGGAATACTCCCAGAGGAGGAAGGTGGCGCAGACCCACTCTGAACTGAAAGCAGGCATAAAGATAGTGACAGGACACTAAACCTTCGTATCAGTCTTTACCCCACAGTAAAATGAAAAACTTGAACTCAGAGATTAAGTATTTTAAATACCTATTTTTTTGGCAGGAATTGAGTATCTCACAGCATACAAATGATAGGCAGTAAGTTACATCAATGCCAAATAACTCTTACCTGATTGGATCAGCTCTGTGTTTTAGAAGATGAATGAACAACTTTTAGGAAGAGAGGAGAACAAACATGTGCGAACACTCTTCTGCAAATACATTTGTGACTTCAAGGGTCACCACCACCAAAACACAAGAACCAGTAAGTTCAAATTTCATTGCAATATAAGTCATTTTTTTAATTAGCAAGTGAGATTCTTAGTTATATGACACAGGAACTGCAATTAATTTCTGGAAAATGTGAAGAAGTTATCAGCCAGCAATTATGTATACTTGTTACTTGCAAAACCTGCAGGCTGAAAGATGATGGCCTGAACGTTATGTATACATGTAGAGTTAAAATATTTTGACTATATAAATAAAATTTAAAATATCTTGAGTATGTAAAAGAACAGCCAGGAGGATGACTGTATATACTTAGTCGCCTTTTTTGCATCCTTGCAAAACTTGAATATGAAAAGACAATTCCAGTGTGTATTTTGAGTATATATATAAATGTTACTCCTACAATATATCTATATTCTAATTATTAAGAGTACCAGACACACTATTACATATTTCCCTTAATTCACAGTTCAAACCTTTTGTTAATTTAAATCTCAGTCACTCTCAATTAAAATCATCTTCTATCTACTGAGTCTGAAGAACTTTTTATTTGTACCTGTGCATGACTAATAATTTAGCAAACTGCTGTACTGAAGCTCTTCTTTTCATTACGTACATCTTTTTTGTCTAATTTCAAGGTTTCATTTGCAGCACCTTGAAAACATCCACCAGAAAGCTTCAAAAACTACAATTAATTTTTAATATATTTTAATTGGACAAAGTACCAGCAAAAAAAGTTTAAGAAAGCCACAAAAGGAACTTTAAAAACCAAGCATAACCCATATAAAAAAAACAAAACAAAAACCTCCAAGAAAAAACGAAATCATTACCAGGCTGCAGCATGTCTTTTCTGTATCGTTTGCTAATGCCTGATAATAATTTTCTACAGGAAGGGCTTCTTTCTCTTTCAGTCTGTAGTATAATCATCTTCCTCTGCCTTCTCTTCAGTGTGCTCCCATACAGTTTATTCCCATTCCATTTTATCACACCTGTTTTTCACTTTTTTTTCCCTGAGCTTTTCGATTAAGGTTTCTTTTGTTTACCACTATTTGCATAACCAATACAAGGCACTCCTTTCCCTTCCTTGTCAGCCATCAGGCTGCAAGGGTTGTAAATCCCAACAAGTCAGACCAATGCCAAATGCTTCGGCTTCAAAATGAAAATACATCCCAATTTACACATGTTTAAAGAAAAAGTTTAAAAAAACCCAAGGTATGAATTAAAGAGAGAGCCATAATGTTGCAGATCCTATCTGCATACACAACAGTATTATTAGGATCATATTAGTATGTCTTATATTTTAAAGCATCCTAACAATTTTTATCACTTCTACTGAATAATATTCCTGTATCTAGTAATAGTTATTGCTAATTTATTGCTTTTTCTTTCTTAGTTTACAATTACCTTTCTTCACTATCTTGTACAACTTTTCAATACTTACCAATTCCATCCATATGTAAAGTATTTGCAAACATATGAATTTAGCTAAACTGTATGATTAAAGATTATTTTATAGAAATAAACCTCACATTGCTCCAATTTATCAAGAAAATTATCTCTTGATAAAATTTTCCATTGAGAAAGCATTCTTTAATTAAACGCAGTATGTTCACCTGTAGTCAGAACTGTGCTGTCAACCATAGCACAAGGGCTGATCAGGCTTTTACTCTCTTTCCCCTCTGCACAACGTAACCCTTCCATTCCTCCACACAACTACTTGCTATACTCATCAGTGTCACGTCTCTAAAACTGGTGCTTGCCATAATCTTACTGCTTCTCCTGCAATGAACCTGGGAGACCAAGAACAATGAACTAGGCTTGTGATGCTTGCCCAAAGATTTCCTAATTCCCTCCCTCTACAGAAGGTTACTTCCAAGCTGTATTTACATGTTTCTGATTTATATTTTTTCACATGAAACTTCACGTTTTAGTAACACATTTTCTAATGCTTTGAGAAAAAAACATTTAAAATACAACATGGCGCATTATCTATTTAACAAACATCCAAATAGATAACTTTAAATTAAGCAAATCCTAAACTAATGAGGCTTAAGTTTCTATATGATAATTCTTAGTCTATCATATGGACCATGTCTTCCTTATAAGTAGCGACTCAAGAGAATCAGCTAACAAAGCATTCACTGCTAGTTGCTGTGCAGCACAGTGGTAAAAAGGATTGTTACAGGATTTTTAATGTACAAGAAAGGGAAGGAGAGTGGAAGAGTGACAGAAAATCTTCTAGTAATACACTGGAATACTGTCAGTAGTACAAAGGTCCATGTTTTGTTGGGGATTAGAAAACTGAGGAACATGTAAGAATTACCTGTCAGAAGTTACACCAAAGGCTAAAGAAAAATCCTTAAAAGAGATAAAATCTACAGCTTATTACAAAAAATTGGGTTAGTACTTTGAAAATAAAGAAAAATATATATTCAAGCTAGGAAACAAGTGCATAGCCAGAGGCTGGAAGGTGACGTGGATCCACTACAAATCCCATATGTATTTTGGGAAAGTGCAGCTTTCTCATCAGAACAAGGTAACAATGGACACTGCAGATTTTTTCTAATGCACTCCCCCCTCACAAACAAGAGTATTCAGCAGATGAGACCTTAGTAATAGTCTAATTTTAAACAGCCTTTTGTTTGGTAGAGCTGGCATCTTGACTGAGAGCAGTATTCCTGATGCTATTTCTCAGAGTTGGGCAGGTTTAAAAAGAGTCCCATTTAAAGACCCCTAACACCATTTATCATTCATTTTAAAGTTATTATTTCAGACAAAAAAAGTCATAAATTCCACCATACTTAAGAACTAAAGTAAAGAAGACTATGGGCTGGAAAACAGTATTTCAATAAAATAAACTAGCTGATGTGGCATAATAGATCACATTTTACAGTGCAATTTTAGCAAGAGATAGCAATCTAATATCCTTAAAAGCCCCGTGAAACTCAAATGCAAGAGTAGCTATTCCATAACTACAATGTATAAATCTGAAGCCTTAAGTTATTTACCAATCCTCAAAATCTAAACATCACTGGTGTTCAATATATCAGGCTTTTAGATTATCTACAGCTCTAATTGATGATCCAAAATAGAGGATTATGAAGCAGGATACAATGTGCACTAACAACTCTGAGTGCCAAATAGAATACTAGCAGCTAATAGATGTACATGTTTTTAAATCCTTCCCTGCCCTACAAACCATTAAACTTCCCTGGAATTCACAAAGCCACATATAGAGAAAACCACTAAAAAAGTGGATTAAAGGCATTTGGTACTCACTTGTCTATCTCAATACCAAGCGGATTAGCTGGACGTAAGGACAAGGGGGGAATCCCTTTGTTCCTGTCAGTGCGCATGTCATAATAGTTCATTTCATCCACCCAGACAGCAGACTGATCCAAGATACCTAGAGAAAACAAGGCACAGATCCTTAAAATAACAAGGGCAGTCCAGCACCATCTACTTGTAACATACTGAATTAATTTGAAAAATCCTGATAAATACAAAATGCATGCCTAGGTAATATATTGAAAGACACATGGCAAAACAACCTGGATGCAATTATGCTAAATTATTTTAGTGTAGCTGCTGAAAAGGTATTCATGGCTGGGCAACAAACATTACCCTCTTGCAGAGTGCACAGTTTCATGTACATCAGGAGCATTTTCCTGATCACAAAATATTAGTATTTTCATTCCTGCAAGTATTTTGGTATCTATCCAAACCTTGTTATCTGCTACTTTCAAAAGAGCAATTAATTGAAAGTCTTCTCATTTACATATTTTAGGGAAAACTCCTTTTCTGTCCTGTTTGCTATCTAAAAGGTAACTGAACTTTGGCCACACGCCAAGATAAGTGATTTCAAGGACGCAGAACTGACTTTACTTCCAATGCCTTAGCACAGACAATGCATAAAGGTGAGGCACAATATGTCCTGGAATCTCAGGTGAAAATGGAGCCAGGCATACCCTTGGCCTTGTCTTCCTTAATCATACCTATCAGATACTCAACACAAGAAATTACTCCATCCCTGCACTTCCTCATAGTTTCAAATATGAATTCTCCTCTCTCATCACCAAAAGCTCCACTGTATAACATTTGTACTTGCATACTTCACCTTTCTATTATTAAGATATTAGTGCAGCTTGGGAGAAGTTACATGTTATTTAACTGTCACTGAAGGGCTGAGAATGAAAGCCTAAAACATTCTTGTGGGAACTTCTGTGTTAGTAAAGATAACAATCCAGCTTCATCAATGAGGGGTTTTGAGAGCAACATTTTCAATTCACAGGGTATTTAGACTGGATTCTAGGTTAAGCAGAGGCCCTAGACTGCTTGGCAAAATAATTTCAATGGTTAAGCATCTCATGAGAAATACTTAAGACTTTTTGTCTTGCAGGATGGTTTGAATTACAAATAAGAAATGGCACTGAGGACTCAACTTTCTTTAAAGGATTAACTGTCAGCTCAGGATTTAGGTGTAAAGCTCATGAGCTGGTCCAGATTTTGTATTTATCTAGTATATTTAAGAGTAATTACTGGACCTGTTAAAAAATTTTTAGAATTTTAGAAGTTCAGAGCTATTCTTTAAAGAAAAATAAAGGGCTACTTTTCATTCATCACTGGTGGTTTTATCAAGATATTGAGAAAGGAATAATTTTACATGTACCTTGTGTTTCTCTTTCTTTCTCTCTCTCTATGCACAATTTATTGATATACTCTGCATTTTCTAAACAACTGAAAATTGTCCTGAGGTGGATCCATTTCAAACGTATATTTTATGCAAACAGGCATTCAGTCATATATTTGCTCAGCAAAGAAAACACATGTGGATTTGAACAATAAATATACCTATTTTTTCAGGTTTAAGCAGTTTGAAGGAAACAGTTGAAGTTCCTTTGCCACCAGACTTTGTAGTAACAATAATGTCTCCCTTGTCATTTTTAGCCTGTCCAACTCGACATACAATTTTACTGGCAGACATCCATTCTGCAGTGAGGAGACAGTTGTGCCCACAAATTGTTAAACCTGTGAAAAAAAAAATTACTGTGAATAGAAGTATCTTTTGAAATTCTGCAATGTGCTAAATTCATTTATGATGCTACACGTGTTTTACATAAATATATAACCCTTCACCAGTCCTTTATAGTCAATTACAGCCAAAGAGTCACAAATACATTTTCCAGATGTTTGCTAGGTGACTTCAGGTATTTTTATATTGTCCCAGAGACAATTCATGAGAAAGAAACAGTGCTGTTTGAAACTTTTTTAATCTCTTCCACCATTTTTGGGCTACTGCGACTTTTCCTTCATGTAGTACAATAGATTTTCTGTCTGCAAGGCACTGGAGAACTGCAGTTCAGTATTGTATTTCTGTGAAACTTCCTTTAAAAGCTGCATGCAGCAAATCTTTCACAAGTTCAGTCTATACGACTTGCACAGAAAAAAAAAGTCACTGTAAAATATTTACAAGGAACAGTGTCTTTCAACCTTATTTAACAGTACTTTTGTGGAACTGAAGGTTGTTTTGCCTGAAGTAGTATTAATTGACAAATATTCCATCCTAATCGCTTGTGTAAAAAATCCACGATGAAAGATTGATTCTGATGGATAAACTGCTCTTTTTATATGAAAAAATAATGTAATGCTCATCTATCCCCTCTTCTACACTTTCTCATAAGACTAATGACAAACTATGAAATACAAGAAGGTCTCTTCTCATAGGAAGATACTGACAAGCTTTAGTGTTCAAGAACACCCCTTATGACTTAAGAGTCAAGGTGCATCTTAACATAAGGTCCAAGGCTTCCTGAGATTTCACATCAAATTGGTCTGATCAAGCAAACCAATCAAACAACTGATCACCAACCAACAGATTGGTTCTGGTCAGATCAGGACCCTGGATGCTGGAATGGATGGATTGTTTTCTCAGATCTAGAAGAATAATTTTCCTATTCGTAGCTGGAGTTCTGCTGCCCTAGAAAACTGGCAAGTACCCAAGGGCTCTAGTATCAGTTTGGAGAACAACCTCATTAGGTTCTTCTTAGCAACACCCTTAGCTAGAAACATTTTGCCTTATGCACAAAACAACAAAGCTGTACTAGTGTGTTGGCTGTACTGGAGTATAAATTAGTTAGGCAGAGTAGTTCCTCCCCTGTTGGCTTGACTTTTGTTTTTAATTTCTAGAAAGCTTTGACCAATTTAGAAAATACTTAGAGACAGAAAAGGGTCAGCATATGTGGCTTAGTACCAAAGCTTCACACTTATTTTCTCTCACAATTTAAGTCTCTGACATGACACAGCTGACAAATTTGGCAGTTTTCATGGCTGTCAGACATAAAAATGCATTACTCCCTGCCAAAAATTATCTTGAAAATGAAATCCAAAAAATAAAAAAATGGAAATACACTGAATCTTATTACAACTGAAATTAATTTTACAGTAGGTTTGTTTCTTAAATATTCTTTCTGAATAAAAGGGGGGGAGTGGGATGAAATAGGATATACACACAGAAAGACTTAAAAAAAATAAATTTGCTTCTTTATTCATAAAATTTTAACCAGATCAGATTTTAGTTTCACAGGGGAAAGCAAAAACCCCATACATTATGATGCCTATTACATGTATGCAATTATATAACTTTATGTTCTATTGTTATATTATTACGTCTCTTACAGTTTTATGCTAGCATCTTCTCTAAAGGAAAAAAGATTGTGATAGGAACTAAGACTATCTTAAATAATTTGGTTATACGATTCATAAAGATGCTTTCATCTTCTCTGTATTTTCTGAATTCATGATTAAATTAAGCAATACTGCAAAATCCAGCACTAAGCAATAGTCATTTAGTAGGGTAAATGATTTTGAACAACTGCTTGAAGATCCTTGTATCAATTATTGTCTATTCATCAGAGGTTCCAAAAGCTCTCAAGAGAACACGATCACACGGTCCGATACTTTTGAAATGGCAGGAAAGAACCTTTGCCTGTGTCTTAAAACTGGAAAAGGAAGTTAAGTCTGTATCAACATTTTATATACCACATGAAACATAGTAATGGCACAACATAATTCCTAAAACAAATAAAGGCATGTTGGAGGAGAAGTTATGATAGCACAGTTACCACATTTCTTTCTCCAGAAATAGGAAACTTCCCTTTAAATAAAACTTAATTTGAATCTGTAGAATGATACAAAGATCTCTGAGAACATAATTTTTAGCTTCTAGTTTTCATGTGCCTTTCTATAAATAGGCATAAGTAATACTCCTTTGGAGACTTTCCGATTTTGGTTAAGCTTATATATGGACAATTTTACAATGTCTAAAAAATACAGCTACAAATGCCTTAAAGGGCAAGCTAAACCTCGAAAACACCAATGTTACAGGTACGTCCTGGATTTGACATTTTGTACGGTGAGCTATAGAGTTACAAATAAAAAGTTTATTTGGTTTCAAAGATACAAAGAGATTACTAGAAGACTCTCTCTCAAACGAAACCAAAAGAATGCTCTCCTATGATGTGATACTGTGTTTATATATAGAAAAAAAGTTTCTTACTTTTCAATTTACAGTAATGCATCCCTAACTTTATAAAGACCTCTCTCAAACTCGCTTAACTCTCGTACCTACAAAGCCTCAGTTTTCCAAGTATTTCCATTCAAGTAACAGGGAGCATTTACATGCCTAATTTAACAATTAAAAGAAATCATTACATATATGGTGCCTTAGTCACTTACTGGAGAAAGCTGACAACTAAGCTAAGGAAAAAAATAAGGCAATGCATTATTTATTTTTACCTCAAAGCATAAAATTATTAGCAGCTGTGTGTTACAAATGTTACTCTGAAAGGAATATAAGATGAAATATTAGCAGTTGGTCAGCTGTAAGACAGAGGCACAGTTCAGGACATGTCTACCTTCCAAGAATGTCACTCTGATCATTTCTAAGAGGATCATACCAATGAACTAATGAGGCTATTGAAGTGCATCAGCCACACAAATACACAGAAATATACTCACCCCTAACATCATCAGTGATCTGAGGATTTCTCAAATATGGATTCTATAGTGCGCTGCAACTTCACCTAGCAGCTCAGGAAAATACTACTTCCCCGTTTGAGAGACAGCAAACTGAAGTGGAGTAGAAAACTGCAGTAGCTTATGCTTGGCCATAAAGCTCATTGTGGTGGCCATGAATGGAATTTGTGAACCTTGGTTTACAGCCATGAAGTGAAATATTTTTTCTAGCAAAGCCAAACAAAATTCCAATGGCCTTCAGAGGAGTCGTGATTCCACAACAAATTAGACAAATTGTCTCTAACATGACTACTGAAGTACACATATGCATAACTTACAAAAGAAATAGGGAAATTCCAGTAGTTAGAGTTAACTTGGATTTCCAGTAGATTTTACTGAGTCCTTCTCGAAAGGCTTAAGAAAATGAAGCAGCTATAGGATATGAACCTCTAATGGATAAATAGCTCAGCAACATAGGAAGAGGGTTACAGTAAATGATGCACTTTGACCAAGGAAAGTTTCCACACAGTATATGCCAGGATCACTTTTGTTCAGTATTTATAAATGACAGGATAAAGAGATTATAGATTATAAGGTTTGCTGATGATATTCATTTATGCAGAGCGTGAAGACCATAAACCCCAGAAAAATGCAAGCCAGAACTTATTAGACTGAGTGATGCATTATAAAGTAGATATTATAACAAAACAGCTGAAATTTTCTGAACAAAGACAAGATGTACGCAGGCAAAACCTTAAATTCACAGGTGGCAGGCTCAAACTGACCACTAATCCTCATGCATTTAATCATGGAACTATAGTAAGCAGAAGAACAAAAACATTAGTTTGATTCTCAGTAGGAGTTATATAGAAAACAGAACTCTACGGCTGAAATACAAAACAAAAGTGAAAGTACAGTGTTATGCCACAGGGCATTCACATCCTGAACACTGCACACAACCAAGATGTGTCACCCACGACTGGTGGTGAAACTAAAAGAGGTTTGCTGAAGAGCAAGAAAAAAGGCCAAGGATACATGCAGAAAATTTAAATAAGCTAAGAAATTTCAGCCTGAAAAGGAAGCAACAGAGCAGTAATGAACAAGGTCTGTGACCAGGAGAATCAGTGAAAAGATCTTGTCCCCTCCTTCAGTACAAGAGCTATGATGATTCTAATGAAATTACCATGTTAAAAATCAAAACAGCAATGAAAAGGGTTCTTTAAGTATTGTGTAGCTAAATCACTGAACCTGCTTTGTCATAACTGCTACAGAGACACAAACTGATTTTAATTCAAGGCATAGCAATCCCCAGTGACTTTCTGAATACACTGAAAACACTTCTGACATAAAAATTTCAATGTGGAAATTCTCAGTTCCTGAGAAAGTAACGAAGGAGTATCTCATTACGTCTACCCTCTTCTAGTACACTGCAAAAAGCATTCACTCTGTTTTCCTGTTCAGCCCAGGATGCTGAGCCAGATTAAGAGTTCACCTAAAAAGGCACAGTCAATCTGATTAGTTACACATTGGGCAGCATCCATGAATTTATGGATTCAAGTGCATATTTGTGTAAAGGGCATCGCTCATAACATCCAACACAGGTTCTATCATGCAAAAAACTTCTCTCCAATCATATCCAAAATGTCACCTTCTGCAGTACCAAAAGGGTGTTTTTTCAACTTACCTATGAGGTCTGTAGGTCCAGTCCCCAAATTTTCTCCTCTAATTGTCACTTTTGTCCATGAGATGCCTTCATTGGGAGAGATACCGGTTACAAGTGGGGGCTGCCGTGCTCGAGACATGATGACTGTTCAGTTACTGCAATCTGAGCTGCTTTTACCTGTTCATCAAGCAAGAATAAATTAAAATCCCCCAAATTATAGAAAAATTATTAAAACAATTTAAACCTGTTCCTCTAAAATGGTAGGTAAATATAAATGTAAATATGGAACGCCACTCTGAAAGTCATTTTTGACACATAGTCATAAAACAATAAAGAAAAATTGTACCTTCTTCGTACTTTTTAAGAAATTAAATATAGCTTTCTGAAAGAATGAAAAAGTACATTCAGAAAAATATTAAACCTGAATGCCCAATGAAGATGTATACACAGATTTCAAATTACTTATGTCAGAATTCGAATGAGTCTATTCCAACTGCTATTTGAAAGTTATTACTGTATTCCTTAGAAAGTTCAGAACTGTTAATCTAAGGTAAGTAATAGACTATGATTACACATTTGGATTACTTCTCCATCAAAATAAGACTTACTGACATAGACAGTGCCATGTGAGGAAGCCCTCAGCACGTATTTGTATATAGCATCAACGTTAACATGCACTGAGAAAATTAGAACAAGACTTGCAAACACTACACTAGCAGAGATCATCGACAAAACAAACAATACCCCAACATATCAACAAAAATGTACATAAAATTATTGAAGAAGCATTTCCAAAGTATTGCCTGAAATTGAGTCAACTCAGACCAGTTTAATTAGCTCTGTCATTAATAAGCTCTGTAGCTCAAACACAAATATGGTACCCAGGTAATGTGGTCTACATTTAGTTTACTATGCAACTGATCACAAATTCCTTTTTTTTATTAGCAGTTTCTTTTGTGTAGCTCTGCAGCTATAAACAGCTGAGTATATGATGATACATATATGATGAGTATAACCTGAATTACAACACTTACTAAATACTATCACCATTCCAAAACCTCAGTTACATATACACAACACTTCAGTGTAAACAACTTTGGAAGTTCAGGTTGGTAAAAAATATGTGGAATACAAGCCAAGCTTCATAAGGCACTTTTAGCTACTGGTTTTTGAATCAAAATGTATTTTCTACTTTTATTTGCAAATTGTCATGCCCAGGAAACCCAGAAACTCTCTAAATCATCTGTAACAATAAATAGTAGCAAAACTGCAGTTTCCAAGTACCTGCAGTGAAGACATACTAGAATTACGACATACTTGTTTCAGCTGCTTCTGCATGTACAAAATACCTTCACTGTACCAACATACCCCATGCTTCTACACAGCCTCCCCACTTTTTTCAGCGGTAGGATTTAGACCTGACATGAGAATCAAAGAAGGTCCCACCCACAGGTTTGTTTCTTGCATTCCAAAGTTGCAACACACACTGAATGAAGATAGAAACAGACAACGCAGAAATTGGAGGGAAAATCTCATGCTAAAAGTAATCAAATATTGCCCTCGGAACAGTATTTGTCTCTGTCTGTGTCTGTCCATACCATAGGTGCATAGCAGGTCACCTATAAAAAACCTCTGAATTCTGATCCAACTTCAGAGCCCACCGCCACACCTGAAGTCACTGTGAAACGCATCCTGAATATACGGAATACTGCACAATGCTCTGAAATATTGAGGTCCTAAACAACCACCTCAATTCTATAAATATATCTGATTTTAAGTGTCTGTTCCTTAGTTTTACATATGTAAAATAGGAATGTTATCACATTCATTTTAAAATCTATTTTTGAAAACAAATTCATTAACATAGAAAAGGCATTTAGATACCCTGAACACAACAGAACTATTAATATCTTCAGAGAACGTTTTAGACTGAACAGTGTGCAATTAATAAGAGATGTAAATTCATGTTGAACAAGCAAGAACATAGTAAGTTGCAGTATGTGAGCTATGTCCAGTGTATGAAGAAAGGCTGATAAGGGCCCATGATAACCCACACAATGTGTATCTAGTTTGGCTTTGTATCTTTACCTGGCAAACCTCATAATATTTCTTGCCATTAAAAACTACATAATGCATTTAATAAAACATTGGTTTCTGAGGGGTTTTTTTTGCAAACAACCAACTGATTAAAAAAAAAAGTTATATAGTATTATATGGGTGCTCTTCATAGTCTTATATAAAATAAGTGAAATACTGGAACATTTCACATGAACCCAACATGAGGCTGGAGAAGCAAGCAGTCAACAGATGCAGACTGTAAGTGTAGAACAGCACAGAAGAAAAGAACTGTATCACCAGATTACAAAGAAATCAGCTGACAGTCATCTCCAGCTACAGAAGAGAAGGCTGTGCTATGTGCTAGTGCCCTACTCCTATTTCTTTCACTGAACTGGCATCTCCTCCTACTCCCTCACACAGAGACAGTCCCTCCTTCACTTCAAAACCGAGGCCAGGTCCTCATCTTGCAGACAAACTGTTTCTGCCTCTATCCTATTGATTGTCCCTCTTTTTACCCAAAAGTTCAAGCAGGGAGAGAGAGGGATATTACTATTCCATCCTCCTTTCAAATCCAGACCCCTTGGTGCCTACCTCGCATTCCCTACTCCAAGGCTTCTTGTCCAGATACGGAATCTGCACAACTGTTGATCCACTTACTTACCACAGGAGAACATTATAGACCTCGTCTTCTGTTAACATCCCTAATCCTAGAGTCATGAGGCTTGCCCAGCTTTCCTCTCAGCTGCGCTACATTCAAAACTACACCACCATACCACTGCCCAACAAAAGAGCGGGCAGCACAACAGAAATATGATGCTAAAGAATCAGTCCCTAATTTTACCAAGAAGGAGGAGAACAAACTGCATCTATTCCTCATAATCTTATCTATGTGGTCTTTGCAGCTTTTCTCACAGATCCTGAGCAGAGCTCAAGGATATACAACAGCTCTAAAGGAACAGTAGTGTTATGTCCACCCATGCACACAACCACCTTATGCGGGAAGCAACATGTGTCTAGATACCAGTTAGTCAACATAAAACACCTCTTTTATTTTGGAGCATTTTTTAAAGTAATAACGTGGAATAATCAGTAACACCAATGTAAAAAAGCCATCTTCAGGAACGTCAGGTAATAGGGTGAGGAAAAAACCTTGAGAAACACAAGTTAAATAAAAGCTACTGTGGTATTATTTGTGTGGTATTGTTTTGTTGACCCCCTCCCAAATGTTATAGCTCCCTTGCATCACAGCTATTGTTGCTTTCAAAATATCCAGGCATGCAGGTAATTGGCTTGTTTCAATAGCAAAACTCAAAAGTAATATTACAACATCTTTTTCTGGATTCCAGAAATCAGCACTAGATCCCCCTTCATGATGAGCTAAATAAATGTAATAAAAATGCTAAGCCTCCTGAGATCTAGTATTTCTTTCCATACTTACTGCAGAATTGCTTTAAAATACCTCACTGGAATGAGAATACCACAGTAAATCTCAACACATTTCAAAGGACTACAGCACTGAGATGCTCTATTATTATTATTTTTAAACAGCAATTGCTTTCATTTATTTCAAAGAGTGGAACTCTTTGTAATATATCATTATTATAAATATCAAGCAAATGCTTGGGAGCCTTCAATTCATTTACAGTATTTCCTCTCCTTCTTCGGACAGATGTCAATAGCTAACATGACTGAGGTGCTTTACTGGGAAGCCTAGCCCCTATACTGCTGTGGCAAGTTCCTAAATTTCTCTAAAAAATATTTAAGGCAAATCTGACAAAAAATTATTCTTTCATTTCAGAAAACACAACACCTAGTTGTGAGCTTTTATTGTGATTCTGTACATTTCCCTAAAGATAAAATCTATTCTTTACAAAATATGTATTACACATAAAGTAGTATATTTTTTAAAACAGCCCCCTTCCTGAATGAATGATTCTCATGCAGACAAGGAGCGATTGCAGAAAGACAGTTACAACATCTCCTATACAACATCTTTCAGGAGTCAGGCTCACTGAAGAGGTTTCAACAAGATTGTTTTTTACAATGGACAATCCTCTACATTAGCAGAGTTCTCGCTCCCTCTTTATT
>WBMY01017435.1:264353-308785 GCA_013397315.1 Donacobius atricapilla
AAAAAAAAAAAAAAAAGACTATTACAGATTTATTTCTCTGTACATTTTAAATGACAGCATATCCTGCCAGTCACAATGTGAAAAGTACCCATATACTGACCTATTTTTATATCAGGAGTTCTGAGATGTTCTTTATTTGGAGAGGGGAGAGATATTCCCCACAAAAAACAATCAACCACGCAGATGACATTATGACATCAAACCGCTGAATTTTCTCCAAAAACATTCCATTGTAAAATGAAGTTTTGTTCATTAGTATCGTATACCATAAACAACCTGAAGGAAGTTAATGAGCCAACACATAACACTGAGTTTGTAACTCACCAGCAGCAAGAAGTAAAAATAGCAAAACACTAAAAATAGATTGAAACCAACAATAGCCTATGATACAGATGAACAGAAACTTTTAAAATGGGGGGGAGTTCTTTGTTTCTTTTAGCTCAGAAACCATTTCATCTGCCAATTATGTCACCTGTTCAAACACAGAAAGCGGAATAAAACATCTGAAGACTCATAAAATCTATTTCAGAGAGTCACCTTAAAAAAAGATTTCCTTCCCTCCGCACTGCTACCCTGAACACACATACCTCCCCCATCAAGCTCACCAGCATACAAATTTAATTTAATACATACACATCTGGACAGCCCAGAACCACAGTCACATTTTCACCTCAGTTCAAAATCTTCTTACCTAAGTGACAATGACAATCTCCAAGTGCCACTATTAAACAAAATCCTCAAAACTATAATAATCCAAATGTCAGTAACAGCCTTATAAACTTGGATGAATATATTTGTGTTTGTGAAAACCTTGAGAAAAAAATTTTTAAAAAAATATTTCATCTTACCAAATTCATTTTTAAAAAGGTTAGCTTCAAAGTTCTGTAACTTCACACTGAAAATAATTTATTCCCCCGATTTATTAATTAGGTCAACATGCTGGTTTATACCAGTTCTTGAATGAAGACTTTTGCTGATACATTCGATGTAACAGCACCTATTCATAACCAAGACTCAAGTCAACCAATTTAAGTTTTCTGTATGTCTACTTTGGTCATACTGGCTTGCCTAGAAAAGGGCAACAGCATAGAAGAATATATAATTAAAGAAAGTTTGAACACAAATGTTTCTCCTCCAAATTTCCGCTATTTTCCTTATAAATTACATTGCAACTCCCCAGAAATTAATTTATCTCGTTGTTAAAAGCTTCTGTATTTACTGTGTGACACATCACTATAATCTAGCAATATTGTAAAGTCCTAAACATCTATACATAAACATATATATAAAGTCATTTCAGCTTTATACAAAACTGTATCACAGATGGCCATAAATCTCCCATTAATTTCTAAATTCTCACAAAGCACATCTTCCTACATTTGCTTCTACCTCCAACATTCCGCAATGTTTTGTTCATCCAGAAGTCATTATCCTACTCTCCTCCAGTTAAGTCATTCATCCCTCTTTCGTTCTAAAAGTTATGATTAATTTTTTGTACATCATTTAATTAATAGGAAAACAGTAAAAAATCATAATGACTCATTAACCCTAGGTCTTATGTTATTCACAGGCAGAAATTCAAAAACAATACTTCAAGTTTCAAAATCTTTCAAATATGTTTATGCAAATGCATTCAGAAAGATCCAGAAGTTCAAAAAAAATAAACTAAATGAATCCCAAAGGGATGAATTATTTTTCTACAGAAAAGGAACAAGACACCACAGATTTTTTTTTTCTGAGCCCTGTAACTATACACAATATTATTTATAAAAACACTATCTAACCACTGTAATTACACAATTCAAATGGCTGAAGTTTTAACTTGGATGCTTGTAGGCAGGACTGCAATACTAACACTTACATGTGACTATTTTGGCAGTTCCTTTTGGTTCCAAAATATTTAAAAGATGAGACATACACTTGTCTTACTGAGATTCTGGTATTTTTCATGTTCTCTTCCCAACACCTTTTTCTAGCCTTTGCTCAGGGAAGTACTCGAGCCATACGCTACAGCATTTTTCTCAATTCACGTGGCCCAACACACACTCAAGTACTTCCCCGACGGACTGTGTGCACAGGTATTTTTCTAACAAAAGCCTGTCTTTGCCTTACAAGCCTTTATTTCCACTCGTCCACCTAAAATCCCATCTCCTGTATGGAGCGATCATGCTTACAGAGTAGTGAGACTGTCTTGTGAGAAACACAATCTCCCCTGCCTTCTCTGCTAAGGAAGCATGTGAAGAACTCATCTGCTATATACAGAGCTTCTTAATTTTTTTGCCAAAAACCTAATGTTCAGTTTTCCAGCAAGAAGCAAGCAACACCTGTTAAAACCACTGTGAGATTCAAAATGTCACAAGACTCACAGAATTCTTAAACAGAAAACTGAATGGAATTGCTTTTTTAATTGAGACATTTTATAACTATCTCAAAAAAAAATCTTTTAGTTTGTGCTCAACACTAAAGTCGCTATAAAGGAACTTTTACTTAGCATAGCCTAAATCTTTAACTAATGCAGGCTTTTTGATGAACTTCCAAATATGGGGTATGTAGCTTTTGGGTTATCAACAGTGTCAAAAAAACTCAAGTCTAAATATACCTAAAACCCCTTGATTTATACTGTAATCTGATCCACAGACACTTTTACACTGCTAGAGACCCCACTGGTTTCTGCACAATATAGTCTGAGGTCTGCCTTTGAGAATAAAACTGAAAATCTGGGAATCTGCAGGACCGTTAAGGTCAAGGGAAAATCAGACCCATTAAGGACTTGTGTCTCAGAAACTTTGTTTTCCTTAAAAACAAAGCAAACAACATTAGAAAGGAAACACGGGCTTTCACACTCACCAACGGGCTTTCATACGCATCACCAGGCACAATCACAGTATTTTCAAAGAATATGCTAAATATAATTTCTGCAGATTAAAAACATCTGTAGTCAAGAAAAAGCTACACAGACCAAGTTCTTTCTGGAGAAAAAGCACTAAATACTTCCAAAATAATATAAAAAGTAAAATAACAAATAATTTCTCCAGAGGAATGAGGTGTATGACCTGGTGTTGTCTAAAATACTAAATAAGTATCTTACCTTTCCCTATTCAAAACCTGGAACATGGCAATCACAGAATTAATAATTATTTGCAGGCATTTCTGTCATTAGTGGTTTCTAGAAAAGTTCCTTCAGGGGGGTTTTGAGGGTTTTTTTGCTCCAGGATATCACAAAAATGATACTTTCTCCCTGCCGCCCTTCCCTTCTCCTTACAGTTTTTGACACTGGGAGAATAATCCATGTGCTTTTGAACTGAAATGCTGATTGAAATTCCCTAAAATAATTTTCAGGGTAAAGTACAAAAATTTTTATCGGCCAGATTTTTGAACTCATGCTTTGCAAGCTGTAAACACAGACCTTTGCTTTCATGTTCAGCACAAAAGAAGAAACATGAATCTGATGTGGCTGCGCTGTGCATGTGCTGTCTCATCATCCCTCATCCTCCAAGCACCTTTACAAACAAGATTCCCTCCATTACCAAACACCATATTTCTCCCCTGGGAAAAGTAATGTGAAAGACAATGTTGCACAGCCCAGATTTACAGAATGTAGGTGGTCCAAGACAGAAGGTCAAAGTTAAGCTGAAGAGTTAACATCTGACTTCTGCTAAAAGATACTAATTCAGCTGTTTTCGGATTTTGAACCTTCAGCTGGCTTCAAGTAGAGCAGTAGGTTCCACTCTGTCTGAAAAACTCACATAGAAAATAAATTCACTGTAACATCTACAGCCTTCTGAGTACTATTTTCCAGTCCACAACTGTAAAATCAAGTACTTCTGACTTCTGCAGAAGGTTTTCTTTGCCTGTTTGAATAAATAAAAAGTGACTTACAGGCATTCAAAATACATGCAGGGAGTGTCTGTATGTGCTTCACAAGCTTTTGTCCTGATGTACAAAATTCTAACTGATATTATTTCATGGATATTTTCCATAGTTGTCAGAATCTGTGTTTTAAGAACATCTTTTATAGTCAGTCTTCTGTCACCATCCTATCGAGAGAAATACTTTTTTCTTTTCATTCTTGATTTTTTCAATGTGAAATCAGAAAGCTGAGAAGCCCAGAATAAACAGAATTAAAGTAACTCAAAACTGATGTTTAATTTCAGGTACAGTGATTATGACTTACTGAATATACAGCTAAACATACCACTACATTGAAAGAAATTGATTAAGTATGGTTTAACATAACATATCTGAAAGTTTTGATTAATAAAAGAGGTCAGTGGCCTCTGCCTTTCTAGTCAACCTAATTATTCTGCTTTAGTCCAGCTTCTCCGGGAAGAGCAGCATAATAAAGAATGGACTGTATCAGTAGATACAGTTTCTTTCTAATAGGACCTCAGGAAAAAATCGGTGAATTACAGATTTTAATGTCTCTACTATCCAGTTTTGTCTCAAATACTCTCAACAGCTAGCATAAAACCCTTGCTCACTCTCACAAGAAATCCTACAAGTTTAGATTTTTTTTACTGTTCATGACGTAGAACTTTACTTTTTAAAAAATTCATTTGGAATTTCATTAACCTAGACTGCTACTTAGCTCTAAAATATGAAGAAGCAATTAGAACGTTAAAAAAAAGCCCAACTATCAAGTCTGTAAAAACATTTTTGTTTATTGAATGAAGACCAGAAAAATACAAGACAACTTTATATTTTTTTTAAAAGCCAGTGTAAGTTTGATGGATAACTTTTAATTAAATTACTTCATCTCTGACACATCCTAAAAGATGTTTTCCATAAAGAAACCCACCTTTACCATTACAACTTAAAATAATTTTCACTGAGGTAAGTCCAACCAGTATAATGAAAATAACCACATCTGTTTTAAGTGATGTTGCAAACAACAGAAACCCCATCTAAGTAAAAACATTGTGGTCCAAGGAGCAGGCATAAACCACAAGAACTGTATACTAAGCTATCCATAGGAAAGAAACCAACAAGACATGCCTCTGGCTGGGTCAGTGCAAGCTGTGATAAGATACAATAAAAACAGGGAAGTAAGAATTATAGTGTTCCTTCTTCAGGTGAGCAAAATGTAAAGGAAGAAAACAGACCTGTTTTTCTAAGCCATTGTTTATTTACAATCCTTTAACTGTTCTGACAACTTTATCATAAGCAAAACCAAATTATCAAAAGCAAAAACAACAAAAAAAAAGTTCATAGCAATGAAACGCAGAGAAATTATTAAAGGAGAAAGGAGACTGTTTGCTTGTTATAAGAATGATCAGTAAACCTGGAAAACTCAAGTGAGAGTCTGATTTTAATTACATTTAAAATAATGACTATTTGGAGTTTAGATTTAATCTGATGTCCTGTCAGGGCTAGGATGGCTTAATATTTTTACCGGCTTCTAACTCAGAGGTTTTGAGTCTATGGCTAGAAGCTGTTAGACAGCAATAAGTGAGGAAACTGCAGAAGGAAGCCTATTCTAAAAAACAGTAAAACTGGACAGAATGGACTGCCTTTTGGAAACAAGATCATCCCAAATTTGGGACATCTACACCTTGGTAAGAGATCATTGTCAGGTTCCTAATTAGGATATTGAAGAGGTAAGGAGGAAAGATGTTTGGTCACCCAGCTCATGGACACTTCTGGACTGCAAGGCAGTTCAAATGAGGCAGAAATGTAGAATTGGGTAGGAAGTTAAAAAAAAAATAAAATCCAAGTCTCAGAGAAGTGTAATATCTCCAGATAGATATGAATGAAAGCAACCATCTCTCAACCAGCATCTTATTCCAATTCCTTCCACATTCCCTGCCCTGTTACTATCTTATTGCACTTGTCTAGGTGCCCAGACAAGGTACCCAGTCATTTTGAGAAGCTGTATCTGAAAACTGACAGCATAACTAATGCGAAGTTAAAATGACAAAACTAAAAACAAAACAAAAGCCTGAAAAGAAATCAGTCCTGCAAGTAACCAGCTTTTCAGCAAGTCCTGCAAGTAACCAGCTTTGACTCACCTCTCTACCCTGCTTATTTCCTCTATCCCCCACCCAGCACACCCACACTTCATTGAGCCGAACGCCTCCATCCCTTCACACGGATCGGACTGGATGATGTCAGAAGTCTTTTTCCAGCCTGACTGACTCTGGCACTTGGCACAGCTCTGGCCCAGCCCGTGCAGCCCGGCGGGGGCCGGCGCTCCCCGAGGCCACTGTCACACACGGGAGACAACGGCAAAGGCCGCGGAGCTGCTGCTGCTGCTGCTGCNCCGAGGCGGGCGGGGCGGCCCCCGTGCCCCAGCCGCGCCCCTCCGCAGAGGCCTCGCCCCTTCGCCGCCTTCCTTCCTCCTTCCCCCTCTCCCAACGGGGAGCGGGATGTCTTGAGGGCGGCCGGAGAAAACGGGAGTTGGCCCCCGCCGTGGATGAGGAGCAAGGGAAAAAATTACAAACTTAATTATAGCAGTCTTGACTACGTCAAGGACAAAAACGGCCTGAAGTTGTGCCGGGGGGGGGGTTAGGTTGGATATTAGGAAAAGGTTCTAAACCCAGAGGGCGGCTGGGCACTGGAACAGGCGCCCCAGGGCAGTGGTCACAGCACCGAGGCTGCCAGAGCTGAAGAAGCGTCTGGACAATGCTCTCAGGGGCACCGTGTGCCTCTGGGGACGGTGCTGTGCAGGGCCAGGAGTTGGACTCGGGGTCCCTTCCAACTCAGGATGCTCTGTGATTCTGTGAACAACAGTAATAAATGGAGATAAAACCACTCCCAAGCACTTCTGCCTATAGTCAGAAACTCACCAGTAGTATTGCTGGGACTACCAGCCTGGGGTGCGAGGGAGGCTGCCCAGGGAGTCATGGAGTCTCCCTCTCTGGAGACATTCCAAGCCCACCCGGGCACGNCTGTTGGCGCTGCCGGCACCTGGCTGCGGGGACGGCGCCACCAGCGCTGGGAAGAGCCCTGGCCCGGCCCCGACCTCGCCCGGGAGCGTCCCCCGGCAGGACGCCGTGTGTCCCGGGGGCAGCCGCATGGGGCAGGAACCCCCCGCCCTGCCGGCACTGCCCCGGCTCCCGGCAGGGGCCTGGAGAGGAGGAGGAAGAGCTGCTGCAGCCGGGAAGTCACGGGGGAAGGGCGGGGGGCGGACGGCCGGAGCCCAGCGACGCCCCCTGCGCCCCGAGAGCCATCGCCGACAGCTCCGTCCCCACGGGGCCGAGGCGGGGACGCGACGCCTGAGCCCGCCCGGGGAGCGGAGGGCGGATGGAGGCCGAAGGGAGGGGGAGGACCGAAGGNGGGGTCCCTTCCAACTCAGGATGCTCTGTGATTCTGTGAACAACAGTAATAAATGGAGATAAAACCACTCCCAAGCACTTCTGCCTATAGTCAGAAACTCACCAGTAGTATTGCTGGGACTACCAGCCTGGGGTGCGAGGGAGGCTGCCCAGGGAGTCATGGAGTCTCCCTCTCTGGAGACATTCCAAGCCCACCCGGGCACGTTCCTGTGTCACCTGCCTTGGCGAGGTGGGTTGGACTGGATGATCTCCAGAGGTGCCTTCCAAGCCCAACTATACTGTGATTCTGTGAGGAGAGGTGTGCAAAAGGCCAGGCACAAATACTCAAGCAGTGCTGTCAGCCCCAGATGGCATAAATCCGTCCTCCTTTTGAGATAAACCAGTAAAAATGTTTCTTTCCAAACCTGTTGGCTGCCTGGGGGGATTCTGAACACAAGTTCTTTTCCTTATGGAAAGAGTCAGGAGATCTTCTTTCTCACTTTTGCTGGTATTGTTCGATATTTGGTTGCAAAAGCCAAATTCAGACAAAATCTTACTGGGAAGAAGAGGAAAAGCAATGAGAGAAACAAACAAACAAACAAAAAAACAAACCAGAAAGGAAGAATGCACTCCTCAGTTTTGCCAATGCAACCCAAAGCAGGACATTAATGGGAAAACAAATTATCTTGCATAAAACCTTAAAGCACCATAAAAACCATTATGACCAAACTCCACAGATTTCCTAACTTTTTCATAGGTTAAAGGTTAAATTACTAGACTGGAATCTGTCATACCATGAATAAGCAATACTTTTCTGACTCTTTCCTCTTCTCTGTAAAACATTACACAGCATCTTTCTGGGGAAAACCAAAAGCAGATGGCACCTATCTTTTCTCTAATTATTTCCAAAGCTGTAACTAGTAACTGCAGTTTTCTGCTGAGATCCAATGGAGAAAATGAGCTCCTCGCTTCTCCAAAAAAGAGTAAAGTTGACATCAGCTTAAAAAAAAAGTGCAACCATTTGCCACCCATTTCAAAATTATATTTTTCCTCCATGACAGCTTGTTTGAATTTTCTCATTGAACACCTGCCATCAGATGTGCCAAAGAAAACCGCTCTTTGAGAGGTTTGGTGGATTCAGAAGGCCCCTCCTAGCACACTGCATACCTGGGTCCCAGCCCAGTGCCCTCTGAGGGGGGATACCTGTGCCCCTTGACTTTTGTGGGAGTCCATAAATGGAACTGTGTACCCAGAAGGTTTTGTAATAAACTACTGTGAGTGTAGATTTATTTCAAGTGATAAATTTCAGTGCCAAACTGCAGTTCAAGTGCAGATTTGATTGAATATTCACCTCTTGTAAGTGAAAAGACCCTAAATAGGTGAATCATTAAGAAGAGGGAACCTGAACTTGAAGAGTCACCCTCCCCAGTGTTAACCCCCGAAGTGAGGACAAGCTGACAGATCTTTCGCTTGTGAAAATGTCACCTAGCCTTTAGAGATTTTAAGCTGCTGTTTCTAAAAAGCTGCTCAGCAGTGTTTTTGTGCAGATCGTGGTCCTTGGGAATTTTTCAGAACAGCACAACCAGGTTAAACTCTGCAAGAACAGAAACCTTAGAAAAGGCATATATACATTCTTCACTGGTATCCACACAGATAAATCCTCCTATTTCCACAAGCAGCATCCAGGAATCTCATGATCTATAGGGCCCTGGATAATACTGTCAATGTAGAGCTTCCTGTGTGGTGCACTTTGTTGAATCTGCTGTGGGTGGTTTCCCCAGCTGATGTTTGGTGACCATCACCTACCCCTTCAGTGACTCCAGAACAAAGCTGACAGTGACTGACTGCAGATGTGACCCTCTGGAGAAAAGAAACACCACCCCACATATCTCTCTGGAACAAAAGGAAGAAAACTAGTGTGGTGAAAATATATATATATCTGTCATATATATAAAACTTACGATGTATATACCATAATATATAGTATATATTTGCTGTCATCTATAATGCTGCTAATATAAATATATTACTCTATGGAAGTCCAGATGCTGTTAAAGAGATTAATCTGTGCAGTTAAAACTGAGGAAAGCAGTGACAATTTGTAATGTAATGACCTGGTAAATAGTGTTATACCTCATAGAGGTCACAAGAGTAATTGCGCATTCATGCCTTTTTCTAATCATTTTATGCAGATTTGACAGTGATCATAAACATTACATCTCTCCACAAATTTGGGTAAACAGATTTGAAAGCCAGAGAGATTATTATGATCATCTTGTCTAATCTGAATATTGAAAGCTGTAGAATTTCCTCCAGCCATTCCCACACCAAGGTCTTTCTGTAGCTGTTTTTTAAAACACATCTTCATTTTATTTCAAAGAATAATTTTTTTTTAACTTATTTTGGAGAAAATGCAAATCTATCATTGCATTTTGAAGATTTCCCAGTGGTTATGCTAATATGCACCACACTACCTTAGTGTGTAAAAAAACCCTGATAGAATTATAAGTGTTGTTTGAAAAGGTAAATTCATCTAGCTGAAGCATCTGTCCATTGCAAGCCTGCTTCTTGTTAACAGAAATATCTTCCTTTTGAAGTTGTTTGTGAAATGCAGCAGATTTACTCCTTCACCTTCTCTTGACAAACTGTATGGATTAACTTTGATTCTGCACTGTGTAAGTGCCTTTCCAGGACAGTTTTCTGAGTGCCTTCAAGCTTAAAGCTATTGCCTAATTTTTTTTTGACATGGGGACATCCAAACCAGACCTATTCCTACTCCAGTTTAAATTTGTGAGGTGAATATTATAACCAGGGAAATCTGAGGAACAGAAAAATGCTAAGAAGCAGAAGGTTGAAAATGACCTTAAGAAATCACCCCTTCTAGTTCTTTTTCTTGCCTCAAGACAGGATCAACTACTCTTTTGTTGTAACTTAACTGTTTTTTCAATCTTGTTCTTAAAGGCTTCCCAGTATGGTGCTTTTGCCATCACCTCAGGCAATCTTTCTCAGTGTTTCTCTACCCTTATCACTAGAGGTCTTTTTTTATAATGTATGCTCTGAATGTATCCCCTACTGAAACTTCAGTCCATTAGTGAAAGGTCTGTCTTTGTTGGCCTGGAGAACAGACTCTTTTCTTCCTCCCTGTAGTAGTCTTTTCCATATTTAAAGACCCTGTATCTTCTTTGCCTCATTATTCAAAACAGTCCCATTAATATCCTGATATTTAATGTTTTCTGGACTGGTAATCGAGCTTGAGCTCCCCTGCACCCTTCTATAGACACCCAATGTCATTCTGAAAGACAATTCCTTAAGCCAACCATGATTCAGGTGAAAAACTTGAAAAAAAAACAAAACCCCAAAACACTGAAATTTAAGCTGTACCATGGTATAGGAGAGCAAAATAAGTGCTTTGCCTATTTTGCAGGCTTTTTTTCCTGATCCTATGCCATTTGTATGGCATTTTCCTTTTTACGACAGTGTAACAGTGGTGACTCGTGCTTAGCCTGTGATTCACTCTACTCTACATTTTTTCCAGGCAACTGTAATCCTGTTTACTTTTCCCCATCCTGTATCTGGGGAACTGACGATGCTATGTCTATTGCACCTATTGAATACCATCTTTTGTGTTTTTCTTAAAAAAAAAAAATCCTTATAACCACTTTGACAAATTCCCTCTGAATTCTAATTCTGTTCTCTTAACACTCTTTTATCTGCTCTCTTCTTCATGTTCTCTTCAAATATATCAAGTTTAGTCTCTACTCAGTTTTTTGGATGTTTTATAAGGAGTATCAGATACAGGATAGACTTAAGAAACCTCTTCCAATACATCTCTCCTTTTGATAATGGCCCCATTTTGCCAACTCTTCCTCAAAAATGGCCCTGCCTTTTCTTACACCACAGGGTTTTCAATTTGGACCATATTGTCATTGCTTATTCACAAGAAACATTGTCTAAAGCCTTACTAAAATGAAGATATATGACTTTTTCGTACTTCTCTCCTTTGTATAACATGTATTAGATTATTTTAAAAGGAGGTCTTATTGGTTTAATAGGATTTGTTCTTGACAAATCCATGGTCATCATTATTTGTCTGTCTTGTAATGAATACAGATGGTTTGCTTCATAATTGCCACAAACTGAACCTATCTGATTTATAGCTCACCAGCTCCTCCTATTTTCCTGTGTGTACATAATCTGAAGCCTGTTTGAAATTAAGAGGGCTGCTTCCATGACCAGATCATGTCTTCTGAACTGGAGATCAGTAACTTGCCAAAGCCATGGCAGTAGAACCAGGAGCAGAGCCAAGAAGCCCAACACATCCTTGCCTACTCTAACAAATATACAATCACTGTACAACCTTTCTTCACCTCATTGATTCCACTTCCCTTTATTTTCTTGAACCATATATGGAACATCCCTGTGGGTGTTGGTTTGTAAAGTTCCCATAGATTTTATAAAAAATTCATACAGATATTTCAATTTCCAAGCAGATTTCCTTCATTATATTTTCTTCCCAAGACCAGCTTCTTTCGTCTTCCTCCTAAACTGAAAATCACCTGGATCTGTACGGTCAAACCAGCATCCAGGAAATTGTCTATCTAAATCTTATGGCTCTATTTCTTAATACATAGGTACAGAAATAAATTCTTTGACCTTGGCAGCATTTGGCTATTATCCAGGAGTTAAGCCAGAAACTTTCATTATGAAGTGAAATATATTTATCTTCACTGAAAGGCGAGAGAGAAAGAAACAACTTACCGATCAGTGTTTTATCCCAAATGATTTCTGGTATGCTTCAAGAGAAACAACATATAAATTAATGCACACAATATTTTGAGTTTTCTTCCAGAACACGTACAATAATTTTTTTCCACATCAAACAAAAAATATAGTCTTTGCACTTTCAACCATTTCCAACAGTACACAAAATTCTCTCACTCTTTTACTTTCTTGGCTAACACCACCCTAATTCTTCCCTTTCAAGACTTATCCAAGGAATCTGTGCACTACTGACCCAGAGGCATTGTTTCTCTAAACAGCACCAATGAAACAAATTACTAAATTACTTTGTGCAGCTAAAAATACTGAATGCTGTATACCACAGCTCTGTCAAGGGTGCCACTGCTAAGTTGCATCAGTTTAAATACTTCTTGGGACCGACCTTTCTGTACTGTGGGTATTGGAAAAAGATAGATGGGGAGAAGTGGAAATCTAAACCAACTTCAAGTTTTGCCCCTTTTCTTTCTCAAAGGAAAAATGTATCCCACTTCAAAGGCTATATGGCAGGTTTTGTCCTTCCGATTCCAGGTGAGATTCTGTTTCTCTTTTCCACAAGAACCAACTCTGGCAAAACTGCTTTGATTTCCATACTTTGGGAATAAGCAGGAAAAAGGTATTAATCAGATATTTTTTCAGACTTCTGAAATCATGTTGAGTGTGCACAGAGATCAGATCTCCTGTTCTGAATTGAGCTGTACCCATAGGACTGTTCATTGCTGCTGGAGCACCCCGGGCCCACTCCACTGGAAGGGAGCGTATCTCTGCTCCAGTCGTAGCCAACACTTCCTAATATGTCCTAGTGAAAATCAACTTAAGTAACAAAGAACTAGTATTTAATTATCAGTTCAACTAATTTTGATGGAACCAAGTTGTTTCCCTAATTTGCCTCATTCAATGTCCTTGCAAAACTGTATTTATTTTAAAGAAAATGATACAGGAATTCTTGTGTTTAATATTACAAATAAAGATTCCATCTATTACTAAATACCTTCTTGTTTGCTTTTTTTTTTCTTTCTTCATAATTCTCCCCATTTGTCTCTGTCTTCTTCTTTCCTCTTTTGTTTCTCCTAACCAACTGATCTCCAAGTCTCTTAGGGTGAAAAACAAAAGGAAAATTACAAAATAAGGCTCAGAAGAAGGGGAGAAGAATGCTAAAAAGGAGATAGATAAACTATGCAACTGGGTCAAGTATAATTGTTTTTTTTAAAACTTAGTTTTTTGATAATTTACATTTAGATTAGTATCACAACTATGCTGTTAGCAAGACACTGAAATTTACATCAGTTGGATATAATTACTAAGTTCCTTTCAGGGAGAAAAAATATTTTAGTATCTCAGACAAGCAATTAATATTAAAATGTGAATCTTGGTCTGTGCCTTAAATGTATGCTCAGAGGTACAAGATCAGACAGCTTCATCTGAAACCTGTTAAACACATGACAATATTTGATTTTAATGAACTACAATTGTAGTCATTAGTGTTTCTTAGTGACATTTATTCTTAGACACAGAAGTCTAAGGGGTGTTTGGCCTTGACTCCAGATCTTCAGCAGTTTCCACAGAAATTTCTGAGAAGAATGTTAGCCAATGTTTTAAAACACAGAGGCCTAAATTTAGACTGTTAAATCTGTATTTAGCCCTGCAATGTGCTGAGCTCTTGGGCTGTGATCCAAGAAAGCACTTACGAGTTCCCATTAACTTGAAAACACTTTCAGGTCTATTATTCACTTTACCGAAAGTACTGAACTCAAATACTTAAAATTATGCATGCACATTAGGTAGCTTGTTGGACTTAGCCTTATACAGTCCCCAGTTCAGGTCAGCTCATACCTGAGACCCTGATTCACTTTATTCTTTGAGACACACATTTTAAAATATGGTCAGTATCTGAATACATTTATAATTAATATTCTGTCCTTTTTCTACGTTACTATTATATAATAATAACAACAACGATAATAATAATAATTATAGTAACAGTGTTTTGCATGCCCAAATCCTGCTTGTGCTAAATAATCAACCACTTCTGAGAGCTGGATAAAAGTTGCACCGCAGTGGTTAAGAGTCAGTTTTCCATGACAGAGAGGGACGGGATGATGAATAGGAAACACTATAGCAAAGACATCAAGAAGAACTGTAACACAGAAGACAATGAAATATTGGTATAGATTGTGTAGGGAATCCATCAAACCTTTTTCATTGGAAGCCTTTAAGAAGTGGCTAAAGCATGTCCAGGAACAATTCTATTTCTGGAACTATAGTCAGTCTTTCCTTAAGAGGCAGGATGTACTAGGCACATTCATAAGGTGCCTTATAACTCTGTGCAACTTTTAAGTTTCGACATCAGGCTTGTGTTTGCTCTTGCTATGTACTGGCCTGCTTTCTATGCTGATATTGTTACATTTGCCCACTTAGGACCTTTGTCATGATTCAGTTGTGAGAAAGCAACAGGAGTAAACAATTTTTTTTTTTTTGATTGTATAAGTATTTCTAGCCACAGAAAAAAAAAGATGGCATGTGAATAGGGGCTAGAATAGTTTCCAGTCCATTTCCCAAAGCTATCAGCTGCAGTGAAGGACAATATCAGTTGTGATCTGATAGAAATCCTGGTGTTTTCTCTAAAGGCATTTGAAGAAAAAAAATACAAGATCAGGATTAGAGGAGTTAGTAGTGGTCATTTATGAATGTGACCATTGCTAGTTATTGTTCAGCACTGTAAGAGATACAACCTCTGTGTGCAGCAAACCCACTTCTAAAAGTTCCCATCTGCCCACCACAAGATCCCTCCTGTTCTGTACTGTGTCTCAGTTGTGTCAAATGCCAAGCTGAGGGTGTGACTGCATCCCCAACAAGGTAGAGAAGCTCCCACAGAGGAGAGGCACGGCTGGAGGAGCACTGTCTTCTTCCATTTCAACCCATCTTCCCAATTGATTACTGCTCTCATTTGTCACCCTGATTTTTCAGCCTTCTGGTGTGCCTCACAGTTTTTAGGTATTTTCATAGTTCTTAGTCTTTTCTCACACACAAGTGTTATGAATAGAAGCAATGTTTTTGTTAAGATGAAGTTAGTTCACATTCCTCCTCTTGGAGGAATGGACAGCTGATGGACAGTTGTCTTGACCAATGGGATGGGAGAGGTGTCAGCCTTCTCCTCCAGTCCCTGGTGTGTATAGAAATACTATAAAAATGGAGTCAGGTGTTATAATAAATAGTTCATGCTTTTTCACCAGACTCTGTGTATGTGTGTGTGATTGTGTGTCCAACAACAACACTCATTTGCAAGGCAAAATTAACCAGCTATAAATAAAAAAACCCAAAGTCCTCAATTACTCACCTGTATTGCCCTTCACAGAATCATGGAATGATTAGGGTTGGAAGGGGCCTGATATATTACGTAGGTTCAACTCTCCAGCCAAGGCCAGGGACACCTTCAGCTAGACCAGGCTGCACAGAACCCCATCCAGTCTGGCCTTGAACATTTCCAGGGATGGGGCATCCACAGCTTCCCTTTGCAACCTGTTCCAGTACCTCACCACTCCCACTGTAAAGATTTTTTTCCTAATACCTCATCTAAAGCTTTTAATTTGAACCCATTCCCTGTTGTCCTGTCACAATATGCTCTTGTAAAGAGTGTTGCCACATCTTTCCTGTAAGTTCTCTTCAGGTACTGGAAGGCTGCAATTAGGTTGCCCGAAAGCTTTCTTTTTCTCAGGCAGAAGAATCCCAGTTCTCTCAGCCATTCACCTCAGGGAATTTGTAATATCCAGCTGAAACAAAACTCACTGCTAATTGTAATATGGCACAATATGTGCATGTGAGATACACTTTGATCGATTGCTGCACAACCCTTAGCTCGGGGCACATTTTAACTGCCAAAATCAACTTTCTTGCTGGGAAATGTATCATGAGGGAGTTTGAAAATAGGATTCAGGACAGGCTGGAAAGGTCCAGTTAAAATCTGAACTTCTCCAGTGGGGAGATCTTGATTTTTCAAAGAAAGAAATGGAAATATGGAGGAATGCTCGAACTGACATTTGGATTTGAGATTGCTTCTGTTAAAAAAAAAAAAAAAAACAAACCCAAACCGCCAACAACAACAGAAAAACAAACAATAAAACCCCAAAATAAAACCCCACAACAGCAAAATAATACACCACAACAAACCAACCAAACAAAACCCCCGTACTGCTTATTTTGTTACTTTACTAAATTGTAAGAAATGTTTGGTGTTTGACTAAAATGTCTCCAAATGTCAGAGTTATAGATAAAAGCCTAAAATAGCACCCTGAAAACTCAGAAATAGGAGAGACTTTTTTTTCAAATTTCTTTTCCTTTCAGCATCCAGTTTTATCTCCATTCTGGAACGTCTATAAATTCAAATAGTTGGGTAATCCTAAAGATGTGTGCCTGTAGGTAAAAACAGACTCTATCTTCAATTCACTCTTCCTCCAAATAATTTCTGACCTACAGATCAGCATCTTAATTCTATATTTATTGTTACGCATTTCCTTATGCCTGAATTCTGAGAACAAAACATAATTCCCAAAAGACTTTAATAGTTGCACTTAGTGTATTAGGAAAAAAATGAACAGGATCGTGCCAACCTTTAATTTTTGCACACACAATAAAAAATCACCATAAAAAATAATTAAGCATGAAGAGAAAAGAATTCTGTAGACTTGAAATTTTGTCAAGGGATCAGTGAATTTTTTGATCAAAACTTGAAATTTGCTACAGGTACTCATGCCCAAGCACATTCATCTCCAAGCACGGAGGTAACAGTGACATACTAACCCCGTCTGCTGTGGAATTACATTCCTGCAGAAATCCAGGGAGGCAAAGCACAACACTACTGCCAATGGCACATCCAGACATAGTTGGAATTTTCCTAGAGAGTGCAGGGGGGCTGTTTCTCTTTTCCCTCCACACACATTATGTAGCTATTGAACTCTGCAAGACTTGCAAAGAACACACTTTATATTATCTTTTCATTTCCATGGCACCTATACATTTAAAGTTTCATGCCTCATTGTGTCTGCATGTGATCATCTTGTACATGCATTTAAATTGCTTCTCTTGCCTCTGATCTTGAGAGACAAAAGCAACATTGAATTCTTTTCCCATTATATATTTTTACAAAAGAACTACTGTAAAAATTAATCAAAGATATGCTGCTTTTTATTGTTATTTTTTTAATTTTGGGGGTTACTTTTCCTCATATTGCAGTGGTTTTGAAATTGAAACGTTGCACTGCTGAGAAAGTGCCATGAAAATATAACCCACTACATTCCAGGAAAATAAATAAGCAAGGCCACCCAAATTTTCAATTAGTGCTAGTGCAGTATGCAGGAAATGGCTGGAGAACCGTCAAAGGCAGCCTTAGGCTGGGTCGTGGATACGGAACAGTGACAGGAAGGTTTGAAGCAGGAATACAGGCTCAGTGTGAAGATGGCTCTTCTCCAAGGAAAACTGCATACTAATAGGTTAATACTGATTTCCTGAAACATACAGCCTGGGTATTACATGCTGGAATTTACATTCTGACAAAGGCAATTGCTGAGCCTCAAGACTTTGCTTTTTTGGTGATGAAATAACACTAGAAAGTTCAAACTGCATTATATATTTCATGTTTTAAGCTTATTAAACATTCAAAGTACAAACTGTGCACATATTCTTAAGCCACCTGAAATAGCAACAGCCTCACTAGTTTGGGAAACTAGTATGAGAAACATTACATTTCAACAGGTCAAGCTTGTTTGGAGTAATCCCAGCAAAAGGTACCAACCAAAGTGGAGTGATGCTACTTTTAGAATAAATCTTCCTGGAATCCTGAAGTACTGCCCAATCAAGCAGATACACACAGTATCAGGAATCAAATACTTTTCCTTTAGCACAGCCTTTGTAGACAAAGTGATATTTGGATGGTGTCTGAAGACTGAGTTGGACAAAGCACTTCAGAAAATAACTGAAAATCACAAATGAAGACACTAGCTCTTTCTGCAAGTCAGGGAAGGGCTTCTATTGATGACAGAAGATGCTGTGCCAGACCTTCAATCTGAAAGGAAGTCCTAAAACAAGAACAATTTTAATAAAACAGAGAAACTTAATGAGAAAGACCAGTCCATCTAAAGAATCCAGCCGATCTTCCCCTGTAAGTGTCCTCCTAGTTCACGCTATCCAACTGATATTGCGAGTGTCAGCTGAGGGTGGCACTGCAGCATCACAGGAGACGCTCATCCCCTCAGCCAAACCCATGTTCTACCTCTGTTTTTATAGAGGGTGGCTGGCATAGGAGAACAAAAATCACGAGTCGAAGTTGGGAAGAGATGGTGGATTTTTCACTGGCATCTGAGGGGCCTAGATTTTATTCTGTTTATCCATCTCAATATCAGCAGGTATGTTTTTACCATCATACTAGTGCAGGCATGTCACTGTAAGCAGCCAGCGGTGCCCTGACCCTGGGCACCCACTTCATTCACAGGCTGTGCTTCTAGTGGTTGATCATATTTATTTATGAGGTATACACCATTTTCATTGTCTTTCACTGTTCAGAGAGCTGGAAGCCATCCTGCAAGTCTTTTTAACAGTTCTAATTGCAATAAAGGAAATCTGCACTGGGAAATCTGCCCAGATAGAGCCTGGAAAAACTGGGCCACAAAAAGAGACCCTAATTATCTGCAGTAAGAGGCAGAAACAATCCCTTTTCAATCCCTGCCTCTCCCTAGGAAGTGTTCTGTGGGATTGAATTTGCTGAAAACTGCTTGGGGTCCATTAAATGATGCACTTTCCACTTCTTCTCAGGGAAGCTGTTTTAAATAAGCTGTGCATAAATTTTAATCGGCACATAGTATTTTAAACCCTGAGTACCATCCCTACCCTGGAACCTTTTTAATTTAAAGTCAATAATTGTGTTGGTTGCCTATGAAAGAGACATTAACAGAGCAAGGGAGGAAGTGGAGAGAATTTGGGGAGTTTGCATTTGTGTTCACACATTTTTTGGTCATATGTGATAATTATTTAATCAAATGGAATTTGCCCTGTGGTGCTATACATGACACTGCTGCCAATCACCCCAAAGCAAATAAATCTTGCAGGTGTTGAAGGGAGCGTTTACTTGCCTGTCTTCTGGAGAGCTGCATGCTGTGAATGCCGAATGGCACATCTAATGCTGCTGAAGTGATCCATGGGCAGCTATGTGGAATGGGCATCAATTCAGGACAGACTCTATGCATTTTGGGGAGTCTAGACAACTTTTATAGAAACTTGGATATCTGTGTAAGGCTAGATATGTTCTCAGTAATTGTCCTAAACAAGATGCTCTGCTGAACTGAGGACACAGATTTTATGAAAAGGTATTTCTTCCCTGTAGCAGAAAGTGCCTCATTTTTTTTCTCCACATGAACACTCAATCCACGCTAAGTGTTTATAAAGTTCCCCTTCACCAAGTTTCTTAACTGCTGAAGAATAAATATTTAAAGAATCACAAATGCTATAATCAAAACCACGTAAGATGCTACAAGAATGTTCCCTTTTGTATGAAAAAACAAAGGAGCTCAAGCTTGCAGAAAACTTCATTTGCCTGGTTTGAAAACTGATACACTGTACGATACAGCATGTATTATCTTTGTGCAGTATTTTTATAACAATACCTAAAATGCCATTGGCTTAATTCTTACCATATTGCTATAACAAATCTATGGAGGCTCTGCAGAAGACCAATGGAGAGGAGGCTTTGGGGTCGCATCTGCAGGGTATTTAGCTTCTATTTGGTGAACTCCTGGGGATGAGACCCATGTTTGAGATTAAGGACATGCCTAAATGCCTTGCTGGATGGGAACTTGCAGGACTGAGCCCTTTGCTGGCACTCAGGACAGAGACTTTCAACACCAAAAGAATACCTTTGGTGGAACAAGTTATTATTAATAAAAATAAATTTAAACCCCTCCCTGAAAACCCCCCAAAACCACAAAAAATCAAAAAACACATTTCCTAATTGTAATAGGTAAGTAACACCTGTAACACTCTGAGAAGAAAGGGAGCACCTAAAAGAATCTGCCAACTGATTTCAGAAATATATACATAGAGTTGAACAACAAGACTTTTAGTTAAGTCATTTGGGTAAAAATCCTGGCTCTATGGAACAAAATGGGATAATTTCCATTGTTTACATGGGGCCAGCATTTTGCACAACTCTTTTACATGACACAGGCTGATTTGGACCCTCCTTCTGACTCTGAATTTGTCTATAATATTAAGTTAAATGGCAATTTCCTATGATCAGTGACCAAATTATCCAATAATGTCTGCTTAATACAATCAAAATAAAAAAGGTGGAAGTCATGTTTTTTTAATGCAACTGATTTTTTTTCCAGAATTTTAATCAAACGGGACAGAAGGATCAAGCTAGCCATTCAAATATTTAAATCAATTTAGAGGTATTTTGAACACAACCACACATATCTGCCCAGGTAGAACTTCCTCACTTCTATGTCTTCGTCCCTTCTTTCCTGTCCTACAAGTATCGGGAGGGGAAAGAAAAAAAAAAAAAAGAAAAAAAAAAAGGGGGTGGGGAAGAAAAGCTTTTCTATTTAGGAAGGCAGGAAAATCTAAAGGAAGTATAACCACAATACCTCTGGACTCCTGGATATCAAAGGCACTGTCCTGCTTTCCTGTTCATATCATCATACAGTTGCTCTAGAAAAAAAGAAAAAAAAATGAAAAGAAAAGAAAAAAAATGAAAAGAAAAGAAAAAAAAATGGAAAACAATGGTAGATAATAAAAGGCGAGGGGACTGTCCTGGAGACATTCCTGTGCTCTGGCAGTCACCTGGCTGCCCACACACTCCTGTGGCCATCATGCAGCAGATGCACAACCAGCACCTGAGCATCTCAGCTGCAGATTTTGGGCCACAGCCCCCATGCATACACCTGCACTGAAATTCTAGCCCACTGCCAGGCTGCCTACAAAGCAGCACTGACTTTGGCAGAAACAGAGAATGATCAGAAGCAGTTTTCATCTTGTATGTTCTGTATGTTTGTAATTAACTGTGCATTAACGTGGAACATTTCTATGTAAGTCCTCTTTTCATCAGCAAGAGGCATACCCATGTATTTGAGCCTGGGGAGAAAGAGAAACCTGTTTTTGAGGTCAGTGTTTTATTATTTTTGTTTTCTTTTCAGCCTCCAATCATCAATGCTAAACTGAGAAAATGAAAATTTGAGAGTGGGATCTGAGTTTCCATTCATGGTATACCTAATTTTCACAGTAGCCATCAAGAATGGAATAATTTAACCATATTTTTCCACAGTAAATAGCTATGGGTTAGTTTCAGTGCAGGAGCTGAAGAACCAGTAGGAGAAATAGGTGAAAAACTAACAGACACATGCAGGTTTTGCTTGTGAAACCATTAATGAAAGCACATCTCCTTAGCTGAATTACCTACTTTGCTGCTCTCGGATACCTCACTATGCCTTTCTTCTCTCTCAAGATAAACCACCATAGCAAAAGACCTCTATAAAAAAACTAGCTCAAAAATAAGTGTGGCAAAAGAGAAAAGAGGAATTAGGCATGCAGTCTTCTGCAAATTATAAGAACTTCTCGTGCACAAAACTATTGTTTATTTGATATACGTTCTGTTCAAGCTTTCTGGTTTTCAAAAACCACCAGAGGGAGCCCAAAACCTCTCATAAATATAAGTAAAAGCGTGTTGGAGTCAGCAGTGAAGAAAAAAAAGCAGTAAGAACTAAGCTGTCTTTGGGTTTCAGAGGAATACACTAATTGCTTATTCACCAAGATCCACATAGATGCGAAAGTTCTGGACAGTGAAGGGTGAATCACATAAAACCATGTAAGAAGCTTATTTTAGATTTAGCCTTTACAGTTAAGAATACAACCCGGAATAGTCTGAGCATGCCAAAAGATACGCGTTAGAAGTGAGGATGAAATTACGTAGGCAGCCATATACCACACCATACATAATCATTAAGGAGTATACTTTTGAGCTCCACTACTGCATCTGTTTAACACTATTAGGTGCATAAACTATAAGTGAAGTTATTTATGAGAGGGCCTCAGGGCTGCTTCTCATGACTGCCTCTGTTTACTCCCTTGTGTGTGCCGATGGCTAATGTAATCACTGGGGAAAAGCTGATTCTTTGGACTAAAGGGCGAGGAGCACAGTGTCATGAAGCACTGATTGCATGACTATCACAGAGAAGAACTTCAAAATCTAGACTGACATACTGCATAACTTGCTACTGATTTGTCTTTTCATCAGCTGGTAACTGATTGATCCAGCTAAGCATTACCTTGACTAGAAAACAAAATAATTAAGGAACTATGTGGATGGTACAAGTGGACTTACCAGACCACTCTTACCAGAGAGAGCTAAAAATGTCAAGTATAAATTGTGATTTCTTGCTACAATTACCTTATATGAAGGTTCTTTCAGAAGGTTCAAAAGCATCTGACTAAAATAAAAGTAGATCCTAGGAAAAGCACAGGAAGTTTGGCATGATGATACAGGAAATGGCATATAATTTGTTTCCCCTTTCCAGGTCAGTATTTTCAGTACACGTGTCCTAGTTTTATAGATACTGGAAAAAATTAAAAGATCAATTTGCAGAAAAGCTGAAGAGGATGATGGAGAAAAGATCTGATAGCAGAACCTGACACATGAAAACACTGTTTCTTTGCACAACCAAGTGACATTAATGAAGATTAGATGAGCTCCATTTGCTGTAGGCAAGAATTGATTCTTTACCTTTATTAATTCTCAGGAAAGGCTGTACAACACACTCCTTTTTATTTTGGATATAGAAGGAAAAACATCTTTGAACATCCTGGTCTAATGGAAGGTGTCCCTGCCCATGGCAGCAGTGTTGAGACTAGATGATCTTTAAAGTCCTTCCCAAGTCAAACCTTGCTGTGATTCTGTGATGCTGTATACATCTTTCCCTTGATGAATTGTCATAGGTTTTAATTGCAACATTTTTCAAACCAAACTTCAACCCTGGTTCTAGAGGTGCACATGAATGTAATTGCCTACAGCTTTTACAGATGGAACTGTAGAGCATTATTTTCATCGATTACAGCAAATCTTACCACTTGTTTCACTCCCGTGACTCCAGCAGTGGAGGAAATAGTTCTTTCCCAGTTTTAGTTCTATAGTGCTCTTGAGAAGAAGTTGCTTTAAACAATGCCAGAAGTGCTTGACTAATATGCAGTTCTGTTTACATGCTTATTACAAACAGACTGGTCAATGCCACAAAGCAAAAGCCAGCAAAACTTGGATTTTTAATATTCCTGCAGTGCACATCTTGAATACACCAGTGAGTTCTGCAACACTACTGGTCTCAACAAGAAAAGGGTCTAATTCAACAGTAAAATGAGCACTCTATCTGATCTACCTTACTTGGTCCACAGGATAACTTATTAAAGATACTTAAATAAAAAATAAATGAAAGGAACAAAAGGTAACATCATGTTATCTCTGGTTCACTTCCTTTTAGGAGACACAGGACAGAATTGCAGCCAGTTTATTATTTGAGTACTCTGCAGATGAGAGATCAAGTAGAGATCAGTTAATTAAAAAAAAAAAAAAAAAGAGGATATTATTAGAACATCATCATTAAGGGGGGAAATTGTTTGAAAGCCAGGAAATTCCTCGTTTAGTGTTCACGAAGTGCTGACTGCTAGAGCTTCCTCTAGGAGAGAAAACTTACTCTACCAGAGGGCACACAGATTACAAGGTGCAAAGAGGATGAAGGAAAAATGCTCATGCCTCCATCAGGTGAAAAAGGTCATTACATCAGTGGAGACTAAGTCCACCCTGACAAAGTTTTCTGCAAGGGTCCAGTGCAAAACCCTCAAACATGACTCTTGTATCACATCTCTGATGAAACGCCGTAAAACCCTATATACATCTGCTCTTACTGCTTTAATGTGACCAGAGATAGCTATTTGCAAAATGGAAAAACAGGGCAAAAATCTCATGTTCTTCATGCAAATTGCAGACACCCTTCCTTCCCTCGGACCATCCCCAGGAGGGCTGCATCCAGGGCTGGAGTGCCATGGTAGATGGTGGTGTGCCCATGCAGGTGGGGAAGGCAGGGTGGCCACCCTGGGGGCTATAGGGTGGACATGCCAGGGGCTACAGACACAGTGGTTAGCAGCTCGTGGGGCTCGACAGGACTCTGCTGTACAGGAGAGAAGCTGGAGTCACCTTCAAGGCACAGGCATAGTGCAGCCAGGCCCATTGGTAAGCCTGAGAGCCAGCTGTGGTGGGATGCATTAAAAATGCTATGCTCAGAAGGCAAGAGTAGGACTGTAGCTGTTCCTGAAACTCAGCTTCCCCAGCCTTAAGCTCCTTCCTCACCCCCATTCCCACGACTCGGCACAGTTGGGGATCGCTTCTGCTGCCTTGGCCGGCTGTCACTCCCTGCCCATCTCTCTTTGAGCCCGTGAGTCACTTCCTCTCCTCAGATCCCACCTTTCAAAACTTCCTTTTTCCTTTTTGGGGGTATGCATCTTGAAAGCATTTTCTGAAAGAGGGCATTGGACTTAACCATGGACAAGAGCACTTCTGGGAAGCAGCATGTTCTCCTGTCTGAGGACACACAGCCAAGACCTTAGAGTCACATTCGTGTGGTCCCCATGCCCATGCTGCTGGCATGCAGACTGACCTCCTCCAGTTCTCTACCCTGACACACTGCAGCTGTAGGGGACTGGAAGGATATGGGGCTTCTTGCCCCATATCCTGCCTGCAGGTGTGGATACACAGAGGGAAGAGGAGAGAAAGGAGAGGCCCAGCTCACCCCAGTCTCCCTTGCTGGCACCAGCTGCTGCCTCTTGTTCAGAGCGCAGCAGCCCTGGGATTCCATCACAGTTGGAGAGAAAGCAAAAAAGTAAAACCAAAAAAACCTTTAACTTAAAAAATTGAGTTCCTTTCTTTTAGCCTTCTCTTTATTTTTGATCTGTTGGGAATTTAGACCTAGTGTTTTTCTCTACAGCTATGAAGGTTAGAGATCTGTTTCTTGGAGAGCAGCAGTGAACCCTCCTAAAATCAGTGACAATCTCAGAATCTTCCCTAGCAAGGCAGTAGTGCCACACCCTGGGAGGATCCCAGGTCTTCCTGATACTCCCTTGTGCGAGATGCAGAGTTCATGTATTCCTGCCCCTCATAGGCAATGAGCCCCAGGAGGAGAAGAGTGTGGATGTGAGTGGAGAAGTGTGTATGGGGGAGACCTGTGGGTTTGTATGGTGGTTCAGGCACAACTTGTTCCCTTGGAGATTTCTGTGCTATAAGCAAGGTAATCATATTGGCTGATGACTTAACCTGCAGCTACGGAGTCCAAATCTGCCTCCACTCAGAAATTCAGAATGAAGTTGTTAGTTTACTATCCTATTTTTCACTGTAGTTTCAGGATTATACTGTTGAATGAGGGTGCTTTGACTTCTTTAGCCTTCAAGCTATTTGAAAAGATGCTTTTTTTTTGCTCCACGACCTCTGAGGCCAGATGTTTTCTCTACCTGTAAGGCTGTTATTTCTTCTTTGCCATGTGGTAAAGAACCATTTACCATTAGGACAGGAAGCATAAAGTTATTTGGGTCAGATTCTCAGCTGGTGTAAAGCCACAGCTGGAATAGGGGGCTATGCAGGTTCATGCTGGCTGAGAATTCAAGCTTATTTATAACAAGTATTTGCTGTGGAAGAGATCCTATATTTGAGTTGTTTTACAGCAGGGACTTGCAGTTTTCATGCTGATTTCATGCCATGCTAATTAAGTCACTGGGCAGACAACTGCAGTATTTAAATTAAAGATGCAAATGGATGTGGTGTTGAAAGATACTGTTTTATTGGTATCTTCCATTTTCAAACATTATGATGCTTTTCATGGCCAAATACACCCACGCAACTGAGAAGGAAAAAAAGTGAAGAAAAGATAAATGGTGTGTATAGATTCCCATGTGTTGCTATACTGGTGTTACAGAGCTGCATCACTTCTGGTCAGGGGGTTTTGAGCCCTGGCCAGTCTGCCATGTCTGCCCCAACCTGACATCATGACTGAGAACTTAATGGACCTTTCTAGGCAGGAATAAAAAAGTAGGAATAACCAGTGCTTTTTACTAATATTGGGTGGGCAACATTAATACAGAGAGGAGAAAAATTTTACAGGGGAAGAAGTGCCAATTTTGCGTAGAAAGATTAATAAATGACCATAAAGTCAAAATAGGAACACATTCCCTTCACCAACACTTTTAAAATATTTTTATATTCACCAAGTTTTTAAAAGACAAAACCCACAAAACTCATCTTAGTCCTGAGTCTAAATAAAACTTTATTTTTCAGATGCATTTTTTTTTCCAACACAGTGCTGCTGTAAATTCCTTATCAAGAGGTAACAAAGAAATGGATTTCGTTTTTCAGATCAAGAGAGTAGCTTTGGTAATGGCTGTATTCTTTCATCTTTCCATTCCAAACATCATCCATCATGCCTTACATCCCTTACACCAGACTGCAGAAAACATACCACAAATTCTACTTGGAATAGCAATGCATCTTGAACAAAGCTGACTAAACTCAAAATTAAGTTTTCAATGACTGCATGTTAAAAAGAAAATCAGTGAAAGAAAAACAGCCAGCTCTACTGAACAAACATCCCACAGTTAAAAAAAATATGTTTTGATTGATGAAGGAAAAAGCCATGACATTTTAGGTGGCTTAAAAGAAATTTCAAGGGTCATATTAAAAAGGAAGTTGGCATTCTATTAAAATATAGTTATCCCAAGAGATGACTGGAATATACTGGGAAACAAGGATATAGTCTGGCTTTTTCTATTTCTCAAAGCAGTACATTAAATTTTCTTTTCTTCATCTCATGTCCCCGGTTGAGGGAGTTTACATTCAGGATCATCCACCTTCTTGGTTGTGAAGCAGCTCTAATCCACTTACTTGATCCTCCTGCAATCAGTTAATGCCATGCTAATCCTGTGCTGGCCAGGCATAATGTGGAAAACTAAATGTATCACATTAGCTACAAGAAAAGTATTCAGGAATCTAGATCTGAATCCAAGACACTTTTACCTCTACAGAAAGGTCAGGATGAAACACTCAGTAAGATTTATGATATCTACAAAAACAACAAGGTAAGCTCTAAGGAGAAACATTATCTTTCATCAGATCAACTGATCCGGCTGGAAAAAGCAGACATTTCAGGCACAGAGACCCAGTACACCTATGGGCAACATCTAAGGTTTAGGTTAGATTAGCCCTGCAGTGAAAATAAGTGATTTTTACTTATTTACACAAATAATCCTTACTAAGATAATTTTTTATACTCTTTATAAAAAATCACTTTCATGATGTAATTAGAAAAAAAATTTCATTGAATAGTTGGAGCAACCCATAGGAATTTGTGTGCTAGAACTAATAATGCAGATGCATTTGTCAAAGTTAGTTATATTTGTAGTATTGGAAGCCTCTGTCCAGTCTCACAGATTTTTAAACTGAGTACATTGATTCCAGAGGGTCAACAGTCCTTTTCCAGTGACTTAGTTTCTATTCTGACAGTCAGCATGAATCACATTCCTTCATGAGAAAGTGTAGGTCAATGGAATTACTATGGAAAATGCAACTTCCTCTCTAGTGAACTTCCCGAGTGAAAGGTCTTCACTTACAGTACTTTGAATGCTACTCTAAGGGCATCTCTGCAAAGCAGTACCTCTTTGGGAGAAGCAACCTCCTGCTCTTCTTTCTTGTATGTGCCTGAACTTTTTTATCTACTTCTAGTCCTTTATAGAGGCAACAAGATGGCACAAGTGTTCCCATAGGAATATGATGCTTGTGTATGTCATTCTCCCTGAATTTTGTCCTGAATTTCCACTACTCCTGTGCATTATCAGTGGGATTCTTGATGATTTACATGATCGTACTTGCCTACAGCTGGACAAGCCCATAGCAAGTTCCTCCTCTGTGTATCTTAGCTGTACTCTATCCTATTTTATTTCTCCTTCAGATATAGAAAGAGGAGTACAATGTAAAATCATGGGGACAAAAACAAAAGAAGCCATAAAACCACTGAGCAGCTCAATGCAATGGTGTTGTTTTGTTCACAGACAGCCCTGCCAGCACAAAGGAAGTGAGGTGTGCTCACACTGAAAAGAAACAGACCCCTTCTGCATGGCCAGGGCCCCAAGGCTTCTGTTCATGAGGCTGCTGGTGCTCATGCCTTGGGCTCTGGAAGAAAATTGCTGGGACCTTCTTGTCTTACCTCCCTCCTGGGCAAGCTCAGCTTCCTCCTCTCTGGGTGGTCTTTTCAGCAATGGAGGTCTTGTCCTTCTGGTCTGGTGTGACCCAGGAGTGAACTGAGATCATTAAATGTACTTGCCTTTCCTTTGAAAAAGAAAAGGGTGGAAATAGATAGATCCAAGTTATGACGATAATGCATTTATATGAAAAAAATAAAGACAGTGCACTTGTTTGTAGAATTCAACAGCATTTCACCTCTGTGATACTTCTTTCTTGAGAGGCCGTGACTGTCAGATCACGCATTTCAAGACACGTCATTTCCAGAAGAGAGGAGTTAGACACACTCTTGATCGTGTGCTTCTGTTTATTCTGCGTAAGGGATCTAGGACACCTGTGTTAGTTTTAAAGCTACTACATGTACAGCACTTGACTGCTATATTTTGGCAAGTCCCAGCTGTTATTTCACATGTGTGAACTAAGAAAATACCCAAGGTAAACACAGACTTAGAAGAAGTACCAAAAACATTTACAATAAAGTGCAAGTATAGCCCAGTATGTTAACCTGCTAATATATACAGTGTGCTGGCCCTGATCTATTTCTCTTTAGAGAGGCAAAGGAAAAGAGATGTAACAAAGCCTGTATGACGCACCACAACGGGTTACTGTTTGTTTTTTTTTTTTTCTCCTAAAGCAGCAGCACCATTATGAATTACTTTTCTCTTATTTCTCTTTACTTACAGTTCGTACCAGGCAAGCTTGCCCAAATGTGGACAATGCAGAATAGAAACACTTTTTTTCCCTATCCATTTTGTGAATCTGACAGAATTTAATTTAAAAATCAGTTTAAATCCAGATTACTTACATGTGTGCACATGCTCACACTCCCCCTCTACATACACAATGTTAAAAGGACATTACTGATGATCATTTATTTTTCTCTGCTCTTGCTGCATTTTGTAATATCCCTTCTCTCTTGAAATACTGCCAGAGAAGATTGTCTTTAATAGACTTCAATGGTGTCAAAAGAACCTCAGGAAATGAGGACTGAGGTGAACCTAAGGTCCACTGTGTGCCACCAGGACTCTGATTATACACACTGCTTTGTACAGGAGGCAAAGATCTGCACCCCTGATGTCTTGCCTCCAAAATCCAATATTCTGTCCAGTTTCTGTCTCCTCTAATTAAAACCAATTATTTTTGACCTTCTTGGTTTCTTGTCTAGAAGTGATGTTTTACAACCTCCTCTTGCTCACACTCAGTTTTGAGTTATGTCTCAGAAATTCTTAGATTTCATTAGAAACGAGTTTTACTAGAAAAACAGGGCTACTTTATCTCCATGATTTCCTGTGTATGGGTCACATCCTTTTAAGTACAGTCATCATCTCTGTAAATACTATCCTTAGAGGTAAGCTTTCCAGCTGCCTCCTGACATGTCCTGATGTAACCACCCTGTAGTCTGTGAGCCAAATCTTCTATGGGGCAAACAAATAAAAAATGAGCTATTGATTCAAATTAAATACGTCAAACAAGGAATTTCCAGGCAGCAACCTGAACCCAGATTAGTGTTTCCTGATTTATTTAAGCCAGGAGCCTAGCAGGTATGAGAACCTGCAGTAAAAAAGGTTAGCTCTTCATTAGTGACAAGACTAAATTTTTTAAATGTGATTTCAGCATTTTATGTGTCCAGGATCAGCTCAAGATGAAAGGAACATTTCCCAGCATTTCAGCTTGCACTTGCTAAATTAATTCCTGATGTAAATGAGACCTGTTCTGATGAAGTTATGCAAGCTTGCTGTGTAATACCACATGCCATTTTGTGATTAACTAATTTCTTGCTCAAAAGCTTTCAGGAGTAAAAGACAAGTATTGTATTTGTCCCATGTTTGACATGGCAACTTTCAATTGAAATATCATGTCCCTCTAATTATAGGTGCTTCAAACTCAGTAATGTTTTGCTTACATCACTCACTACTTCCATTCATCATAATCCAAGATTGCTCTAGTTCACTCAGCAGTAATTCTAGCTGGCTTTCATCATTCCTATGGAAAACATATAAGAACAATTAAATCTCTCAGCAGAAGGAATCAACCTCATCTGGAGATTTATGAAAGCATTGCAAAAAAAGATCGTGTATATATTTATGAAAGCAACAGCAATGAACAAGTATGTAAATATCTGATAATAATATGGCTCATTTTGTCAATGGTGAAACACTAATTTGATTTGATTCTTGAAAACTTCCTGTATAACCTGAAAAGAAGGAGAGGTGAGGAAAAGACAAGGAAAAGGAACAAGTTCATAGAAAGACCCCTATGCAGGGCAATCTAGAAAACATTCATTTACTATAGTGATATAACCATGAAATATTTAAGCATAGTATTTAGAAACAACAAAATACATCCCATTACTTTAAGGCAAGGAAAGCAGGTGCCCAAGGCAAAGAAAATTTTTACCTCACTGATTTCCTACCCTTGCAAGTTTGTACATGCTGACGACCTCTGATCAACAACCTGCACTGTCCATTCTGTTCCACCTGCTCTGATGACTTGTTTGAAGTCCTGCAGAAAATCTGTGTGAGGGCAAGAAATGAGGAAAGGTCTTCCTGCCCCATGCTGTAACCATGACACCATCCTCCTCTGTAAGAAAGAGCCCGTAGACATCATAATATCAGGTGAAAGGCACTTTTATACCTTTCCATATATTTCAGTCAACATAGCTATGCAATACCAGAGAGCAAGCAGTAAGCATAATGGTTTGAGGGCTGATAGTTCTTCGGGAAATACTTATATCAGGATGATGCTGACTTAATGTTGTCTTTACAAGCTCCCAATGTGGTGATTTATATGTCCTTCCAAGCCTTGAAAGAATGAAATGAGGTTTAGCATTAGCTTCCTAAAGGCTACAGCTGTGTTTTTATAAAGAAGGAACATAACTGATGGATAGCTGTCTATGTGTAGATAATGTTAGTTATGAAGAATTATAAGTGGAGCTCATTTTGTGTAAGCATAAACAACATGAAGTAAAAGGAAAAAGAGAAATGAGGTGATGCAAGGCTACAGAAAGAAATTGGCATGGTTGCAAGATGTAAAAAAACCCCTCTACAATACAGAGCATGCACAATAAAACAGTGAAACAGTATTTGATCAAGCTAGTGTACAGGTCTCCATCCTATAGACTGCTGTACCAAACCAATCCTTATGATGCAGATTTCCCTCGTGGTAGAAAGGTTTATAACTCATCAGCAAAAGACATTTTGGTGTAAAAAGATGAAACATAGAGTCACGGAATGATTTGAACCTTCAGAGGCAGGGCTAATGTTAGGTCAGATTTAGTGTTCACACCTGAAGTTCCAAAACCAGGGAGCACAGGTTTATTTTAATTCTATCCTTACATAATCTGTCAGTACTTCAACTGCAGCATATACAAAACAACTTAAAATGGATAAGCAGCTTAGCCCTCTTTGGGGTCCCAGTGGTCCTTCCATTGACTTCCAGGATTGTATCATTTGCTCTACCACTACAACATTCATACAGTTAGTGATGTATCATCCATGCCTTGATCCTTCTAGCTCACAGACATAATGGCTGAGAAGAAGGAATTGACTTCAATTTTCTGTTTTGCATGACATGACAAAAAGATTCTTCCAAGAACAAGCAAATACTAAGAGAAAGCTGTTTTGGAGACAAAAAGCCTTATAAAGATCTTTTCAAGGTGTGAGATCCATGCAGAACTATCAGTGAGAGAGATTAGTACTACATAGAGCAGAGTAGGGATTATGAGTTAGGAAAAGAAAGTGCAGAGTCTTAAAAGAAACAATCTATCTTTATTGCCTTTTAAATCAATTAGAGATCAGACCACCAGCATTTCTGCATCCTGCGTTTTCTCATGGTACTCATAGATTATGAAAATGTTGACATTTCACTTACACTTGATAAGACTATTTTTTTTTTAAGGACATTATTTTTAGATGTATTACTTTTTATAAGTAGTGTTGTAGCAATGATGGTCTAAGGGTAAAACCAAGGTCAGATGTGTAGAGAGAGGTATTGTCTTTTATGAAACTAAAATTGTTGAAAAAATAGATAAGATTTAGAACATGCCATCACTCTTCAGGTAAAAGGAATAAAATAGCCTCAATCACATCAAGTTAAACTGTGGAAAGAGAGGAACTACAAGGTGACAGTCAATGACCTTGTTCAGGTTTACTGGGAGAAGGAGGCATGCAACCTGTCTATCATCTGCACTGTTCCAGAGGAGCACCCTTTATGATTCTTGATTCTGATGGGTTTGAGGACTGCTGTCCCCAGAGACTGTAAGGGACAGGACATCTTTTTTCCTCTTTTCTGAGTCTCATGCATGACAGACTGCTTTTGACAGTACTTTCACACCTGCAGTGGGAAGTTAGAAGGCAGACAGACATCTTGCTGCTTGACAAACACATTTAGGATGGATTTAAGTCTTTGAAAAAAGGAGACCAGGAAGAACAGGATCACCATCTTTGTAAGTCCTGCAGATGGCATTGCTCAAGCAAGCACGTTTGAGTTCTGCATGAAAAGAAAAACATATCTAAATAAAGACTATCAAAGCAAAAAAAAAAAAAAAAAGAAAAAAAAAAAAAGAAAAAAACCCAACCTAGCAGTTGTCTTTCTAGTATATTTTGCCTTGGATTCAGCCACACTTAGTAACTGTATATAAAACAAAGTTTTTTGTAACCTAACTTTGTATCCTTGCTCTGTAAAAGCCAATAAAATAAATAGGAACACTAATAAAATGTTAGAATTTGGATGAAGAAGCAGGGATTTAATAAATGGCACATAAGTACAGTCTTAAAAATAAATGTTTTGGAGACTATTTTGTTCCCATTCTAGTGTAATTCACAGAGATGTGATCACAAATATTTCACAAGGACACTAATCCAGCCAGGCAGTAGCAACAGTGCTCTCAGTGTCTGAAAAAGAAGGTAATGGCAAATGCTGTGCATTAGAAATCAAAGCAAAAATATTGCGAAGTTCTGCAAAATTACATGCCAACTGTGATCAACCTGAAAATGTGTGGACAAAAAGGGTTAAAACTACAGAGAAACTAATAGTTTCCAAATTTTCTCATGTATTAATATAGTGTTAATTTTCTGGAATGCCTACTTTCAGAAAGGATGGCATTTTACAGACGATAAAAATATTGATTATGTCATTAGCTTTTAACATTTTTTAGCATTTGTATCTTGACAGACTGTTGTGTGGGGAGACAATTGCAGAGCATCCACCTTCAGGATGGGAGATGAACACAGATGCTGCCTGCTGGTTCTGAGATCCATCCCATGAGGAGCAACCAAAATGACAATATACACCTGTAGTTTTCCATACAATGAATAAGAAAGAGTTGACAGCACTTGGGAAGGGCTCCTTTGGGAACATTGGCAGGCTGTTTGTCAGATTTGTTTCAGATCTTGGCTAATGTCTTAATTCTCCTTTGGCTCATTGGATACCTGTTCAGTAATGATTGAGCTGGTTAAACAGTTCTTGAAAACTTTTTAAAAATTCACATCATATCATCCCCACCAAAAAAAAAAAAAAAAAAACCCAACCAAAAAACAAACAAAAAAACCCCAAAACAACAACACAAAAAAAAAAAACCAACCAAAAAAGGACATATACATTGGTTCCAGAGTGTTGAAAATGCTCAGAAACAACAAACGATTTTTTTTTCTCTCAAGGATTACACTTAGGCAATTAATTCCCTTTTTTTCTTTCTTTCTTTAAATCTTTCTAGGTAGATAGTATTATCAATATTTTTCTGTTTATCTTTCTGTAAAATATATACGCACATCTACAGTGCGCCTACCAGGGCACCCCGACACACTAACCAGTGCAAAAGCTCATCTGCCCCACTCACCTCTCTGCCACAGGTGCCCCCAGCCTCAGGTGAAGCCTTACAACCCTGAAAGGGGATGTGGAGCAGCACAGCGAGTGATGGAGGCAGGCTTCAGTCCTCACTGGCTACTACCTTTTCTATGGAATCCTTTTCCCTGGGTCATTTCCGTTAGCTTTCAGGGATGTAATGTAATGCCAGTATATATAAAGCACTATAGAATAAACCACAACCCTTTGGCATCCTGATCCTGATGAGGACCAGGCTTAAACTCCACCCATTCACATATCTGAAATAACGTGGGCATTTGGGTGCCTGTAACACAAGTTTTGTCCTCAATTTGATTTGTAAGAAACCCTTGCAGTGAAAATATATGTGCAAGCTAGGTCATTCTGGGGGAAATGGAGAATCTGAAAACTAAAATACCTTTTGCAAGCTAGGAATGATTCCATTTATATATAAAATTCTCTTAGTGCTAGTTTGTCACTCTATGAGCTGTTTGTGTGTATATGGACATGATACCTTGGCATAATATTTACTGAGTCCAAACACATTTTTATCATATGCTTAGCTGCTGAGGTGCTTTATTTTTCTGGATGTCATGGTGTCATTAGCAGGTTAATGCTGGAGGTGGCCAAAAAAGGGGTCATGATGTGCTCCCCTAATTATTTGTCTCCTTCCCAAAACCTTCTCCAGTCTGGTGAAGTCACAGGATTGCAAAGAGAAAGGTAAGCTTATACCCAGTGAGGCAAGGGAATGTCCAGCCCCAGGGCAAAAAGTGCACATTCATCCTGTATCACCGAGTCTGGGAGGGAACTGTGCCAGACCCTCAAGTCATTCTGCTGTACAGCAGGCGGATTACTCTTAATACAAAAAATGTAAACCATGATAAATGGGAGCAGATTTTAGCTATGATAGTCCATGTAGACTCCAATGCATGAGTTAATTCTTTGATGGAAGTCTGAGCTATTTGCATTTTTGACAGATACATTTCTTTTCATATGGGCGATTTTATAAAAAGTGATAATATAAATAAAAAAAATATAGCTTCTCCAATTCAGATTCCTGTAAATGAAATATGTAATTTTAGCAGGTCAAAATACTGCATTTTGCTTTATAACTGTTGCGATATTCAGTTCCAGCTGAAAAAAGTAGCTCAGGTCTATGATGTTTAACACATATGAGTTTTATTCTATGTACTCCTTTAAAAAGATGTAAAGCAAAAGAAAACTCAAATACCCTAAGTCAGAAAATCTAAACACCTAGCCAAAAGCAATGTATCTGTCCACTCTTTAGTGAATTAATGCATTGTCCAAAGAACATGTGCTTTGTACATACATAGGCCTTTCTTGCAGCGGTTCCAGCTGTGCAGTGTAGGACCACCTGGAATAACAATGGAGCCACTAGAATTACTTTTTATGCATATACAGCAGCCAGGATTGGGTCCTATCTACATACAAGAAAACGTCTGCTTTTGAAGATGCTCCCAGCCAGCAACACCTTTATGAATAGTAAAAGTTGCAATTTAAATGCTTGAGTTGTGTGTCACATTTTTTTGGGTCCAGCACACTGTAATTGGTTCTCTTGATTAAATCTACTGCATGACAGGGAGACCCTATGAAAGAAAATCTGTCTCTAACATTCCAGTTAGATGGTAGAATTTTATACCTATTCCTTACTTCTAGCCTCCAGTAGGAATAACATTCTTTGAGTTATGGATAGGTCCCAAGGCTGAAGGAAGTCACATTTCTGTCTTCCATTACCCAATAGGAAATGGGAAAATTTAAATGTACGTGGAGTGGTGCAGTTAGTCAACATCCCATCTGAACCCTTCCCAGTAATTCAACAGAAGAGTTAGGGGAAGGAACAAATAGGGAAATTGCTATGCTACAAAACATTTTGCAAGAGTTTTACTAGAGTATAGTCCATTAAATGATGCTAGGAAACTTAATTGGCAGTGGCAGGAATATTGAGTGCATCTATTTTAATATCTGTGTACTAAAATATTCCAAACCCCACTCTCTGGGTTTTTTTTTTTTTCCTTTACACTCACTATAGTGACAAAGCCACCTCTTTTATTAAGAAAAAGAAGGCATTTAAAATGTCTGTTTCATGCCTTCCAGAGTCAGGGCATTTTTTTCTACTTTTTAATATGATTAATAACTCTAACAGGTATTTTCAAAGCCAAACAGCTGGGTTATTGCTCAAGAAACAGCTGTTTCATTGCTAAATATATCCTTATTTCTCCAGTCATCAACTAGCTGAAGCTTTGCTGGTTACTTGCCTTTAAACATTTGCTGATAGTGAGAAAGTCCTGGTACTTAATCATAGCTGGTGCTACAAAAGCTGGAGCTACTTTGAAAAAATAATACACAGAGAAAAACATTGGCAGAAGGCTTTTTTCTTTGAGGGTGGGGAGGGTTTTTTTTTGTTTCAATGCCACACATTAGGTTGCAACCAGATGTTCATGTTATAGATCCTGCCTGGATTAAAAGGAAAAAACCCACACACAAAAAAATCCCCTTTTCATTCAAAAATGTCAATATCGTTTAACAGCAAATGTAATATAATTACAGTATTCAATAAACATTTAACAAGACACAGACATTTTCTGCAAGAAAATATTACTAGAGTGAGCCTTTTAGCAGTTTAGCAGTTAAATTAGTAATTTCTTTTATAACATCTGGTGAGCAGTCTCTAATTTCTAAAGTTTTGGAACAAAGAGACATCGGGCAGATTTTGAGTTATGAATAATTTGCCAGTTGTTTACCTTTATGCCAATCTAATTCTCCACTGCATCGATGCAATTGAATACATCACAAATGTGTTTTCCATAAAAATCCCTAAAATGCAGGAGGGGGAAAGTAGAGAATGAGTTCAAGCCACTCTGGCCCTTCCTAGGAATTGCCATGCTTGTCACCATCCTCCTCACCTCTCTCAACATGTGATGGAGCCTCAGGAGCCCACTCTGATCTCCCAAAATTCAAGAGTGCCTCTATGCACTGACTCAAACCAAAGCAGTTGACCTTAGTAGAAACCTTTCCATAAACTGTGTGGATTCGGGATCAAGTCCAATGAGAAGCCCTCGTGGCAAGAGCAGTCCCTCAGGAAGTGGGAGAGAGGCAAGGGACCATCTGTGTGGAGGAGGATGGCTCCAGCCACCTGCTAATGTGCTTCTGGGCAGCCTGGGGACATGACCCATGGAGTAGGAAGGCCTCTTCCACATAGAGATGTTGCCAAACCACTAAACACTTTGCTGTGCTGAGAGCTTTCCCTCAGTACTGTTACTGCCTAACATCCCAATACTTTTTGCTCCGTGTTTTTCCTTACTTGGCTGAATACCTTAGATGAGTTGTGGCAATTACCTTTCCCCCTGTAGCTCAACACTTGACTGCACCACAACTGCAGTGGCTGTAGCGACACCTCCGATGCAGGACTTAGGTCAGCCCTCCAATCTACCATGCCCACTTCTGCCTACCACGGGGGTTGGAGCCATCCTGCATTACAGCCTCTGCAATCCTGTGTGTTGGGAGAAGAATGCCAGCAAGTAACGGACCTGTATCCAGTACTCCACAAATCACATGCTGGAAACAGTGTGATAAACCTTTCTCTAAGCTGTGGGTTTCCAGAACACAATTAATTTATTGCCCCTTATCTCGAATGGATGATAATACAGAAGTTAATAAAAATTACTCTTTTTCATTGTGTCATCCATCAAAGATACAAGATTTTTTGTATATTTTAGGTGAAAGGTTTAATTATTAGCCTATTTCTAAATGCCATAGTTTTTATTCTTTAATCCCAAAAATTAAACCTGCAAGATTTTTTTTTAATGTGTATGTTCCATACATGCTCATAAAACTTCTGGAAAAGTTTTGTCCATAAAAATGGCCTTTTAAAATATGCCTTCTGTTTTTTAAAGTATCAATATTGAAAGCCCAGAAGAAAATCTCTTCTTGTGAGTGCTTTTGTTGTGTGCTGCGGCCAAAGCATGGCTGGATCTCATTTGCCTTGTGTTGGCCATTCAGTGACATCAACTGAGACTGGTGCAAATATAGGCCAGAATGTTATCCGATGCAAAGCACAATAGTGAATTTTTAACCCATCAGATCCTTTACTTTTCCTGCCTGCTTTTTTTTTTTTTTTCCAAAAAAAGTTCAGAAGAGGCAAAAATAAAGCACACATACTTGTGGAGGTTTTGTACTTTGCTAGATCATCCAGTGCACTTCCAGTTCCCCTGCAGGTCATGCAAACATAAACAATCCTTAAAGAGGAAAGAGAGAGAAAAGAAGAAACAGAAGCTTAAGCTAGGCTTTGTTTTGCTCTCAGTAACTCACTTCCACATGTGAGAAGTGAACAATATTTTCTTCTATAGCCTTAAACCCCAAAGCAAAGTTACATAGCAGAAAGAAATAACGTGTTTAAAAACACTAAGCAGCATCAGAAATTAGAGGCAGAACAAACCATTTTCTCTGCAGGGAACAAAACCACTTTGGATCAGTAGGGAAGAGCACCCTGAATTCAAAATCTGCTGAGGCACAGAGGGACTGAAGAGCATTTTGTGCCTTTGATGGTAGAGGACCAGTTGTTTGCAATGATACAAGTGCACAGTCTGCCCAAATTCTGTGCTGCCTTCACTGCAGATGGCTCTTGCTCTAATGATTGTGAGCAGCCTTTGTGACCACTGCAGGTAATAGGACTCAGCCTTCTCATGCCTTTAGGAGGGCACCTCATTGCGACCTGCTAGGCCAAGAAAGAGGAATGCAAATGGAAATAGGCAGAGTTTAGGATAATCAATTCAGTGAGATGAGAGACATTTCAATGGAGAAGGTGATTTTTTTGGGGTGGTGATAGTTGTGTGGCATCCTTTTTTCTTTCCTTCATGATTTGGCATTTCTCTGCTGCAGAGCAGCAGAGGATGTCTGTGGTAAGTGCTCCATCCAGCTGCAATATAAACAGAGCTTTTCACGGCACATTCTAAAGCTGTAACATTAAGGAGAATAATGGACGATGCCTTTTGATATCTTTGTGTAAACGAAGAATTTTATTACAGTGAATTACCATGTTAATTTATGAAAAGTAAACAAAACCAAGTGCAAAACTGATTCAATGTATAACGTAACTTTCCTGGTGCCTAATGAGGTGACAGTGATGGAATCAAAACAAATATCTTTATGTTTCATAAATGTAGGGAAAAATACCTCTGTGTTCAATCTCCGCCTGGAGTCACTGACAATGCTGGCACACCAACACCACAGGTTTTAAAAGTAACTAAAAGTCACTTTGTCTACAGGCAAACTCACTGTGGACCACCATGGGTAGCAAGATAACAAGGATGCAGGGAAATGGCAGATAAGGTTCAGAAGCAGTTGGACCATACTACACATAAATAATATTCTTTGGCCCTGTCATTCCCCCATTCAGCTACAAACTATTGTAGAAGTAAAACTGTGCAAAACACTTCATACAGAGTACCTCCCTTGGGCCAGAACTTTCCTTTGACTTCCAAGGTGCCTTGGGTTTTTTTTGGAAGAAGACATTGAAAACTGGGCCCATGGAAGACAAAGGGTTACCACTGTCCCTAACATATTATCCATCGAGCTGGCAAGTTTCTTCCTGTGATGGTACTTGCTAGGTGCAGGTGCCCCGAGAGGCCATCTCTCCAGAAAACTGTGATCATGGGAAAAGCTGCAACCCAGGGTAAACCTTTGATTAGAGCATTGTCTAGACCTCTCTGGGACAATTTGGATGGATATTTAGCTCTTTACATGTATGCTCTCAGATGCTCAAGAGGTGTATGCATATTTGCTGTGTGCAGACATTTGGGGTTAAAATGGCTATAAGGGCATAATCAACAGGTCACGGTGTGCTGATGTATTCCCCGCTGGCAGTGCCTGAGGATGAGACTCCACCACACTGAAGAGTATTTCTGTGCACAGCCAGGAACTGGCAAACTTGGTTCTTCGCAACCATTTCCAGTCCAGATCCATAAACAGCCGTGCAGTGCAACAGAAAAATCAATATCCTACCAATTAGTAAACTACATCTTGATGAAGTTATTATGGGTACAAGAGATGTGACATGAAATTAGCTTAATTCTTATGTCTGTGGATTGAACCTTTATGTTCTTAAAATCCATTTGGAGAACAGCCATTTGCGTCCCTTACACCTTATGAGCCTTTCCTGGGAAAAAAGACACAGCCTCCCTAGTAACACTCTTTTTCCCTCTCTTGTTTCACAATAGAAATATTTGCAGTGAAAGTAACTTTTTTTATGTGGAAACTTAACAGAGAAACTTGGGGATCCATGGCAGAGTTTGGCATAGCAATTCCGATTGCCCACTACCCAACAAAAGGTTAATATCATACCAAAAGCTGTCAGTTGGCAGCAATGACAAAAATAGAGCTGTGAAAGAGTCCACTTGCCACTGTCCATACCTTTCTTAGTCTGATCAAGAGAATCCACAGTGTTGGCGAGACTCTAGCAAACGGTCAGGGCCTTGGACTGAGCCTCTTCTTGAGCTGCCAAGACATAATCACTCTAACATCCTGGACAGCCTAACCCTGCCTCCTTTTTAATAAGCTCCTATATAGGAAACCATTTATAGATAAAATAAAGGAAAAATATTGTGCTCACTTCATATTCCTGAAGAAGGAAATAGAAGCAAAGTAAATTAAGTCCAATTTGCATGGACGTTTGAACATGCAGTTTTGGATATAAGCTGTGGAGCAGACATAGAATGTTGTAGCCTTTATAGTCAATATTTTATTAAATTTTTCCTTGTAAAGTTTGCCGTGTCTTTATTGCATTCATTCAATAATGGGAGAACTTTCCTGTAGCTAATTCTATGCCTTGAAATTTCCCTTCTTGTTAACCTGTGACTGCAGTTGAATGCAAAGAGTGTCTGCCATGCAATACAATAAGAGTAAATTCAGGTACCAAGGTGACTGTATTTTTTATTAAAATACCATTTTATATGCTCAGTTTCAAACTGATGACTGCATTTGCAACACCTAATTGCCACCAGTATCTACGAATACTTTGCATTTAATGAAAATATCAAACTAGGTTCCTTATTTTGGTTGAAGCAGTAGGTTGTATTACTCAGTGTAAAATCCCATTTTATGAAATTTCATAGAAATACAGATATAAATTTGCACTCTCCATTCTTGTTTGAACTTTATACTCTCTATATTGCAGGGCTTTAATAACTTTTTCATGATAAGTCTCAAAATATTTCTGTTGCATCAGTGAACTAGGCAGTTCCATTGTGGCTAATTTAACACCTGTAAATTGCCATGGCTACCAATGTAAAGCTTTCTACCTTTATGAGGTAAGTATCTATTTCATATTTTAAAGCAGTGGTAGATTTGGATCCACTGGTTGCATCTTATATTAAAAATTCTATTAACTTTATTCATCAACACACCATCAAGGAGCACACAACTTGTCACACTTTTGAAGGCCAGGAGGTAAAAACTTAGGTCAGCCAAACCTTACTCATACTCTTCTACATAAATCCTCACCTAATAATGGTTCAATTGGAATTGTTTTAAAGATCCAAGACACTTTGCTGCTTGCAAGAGCAAACAAGAGAATAGCTGAGTTATTTGAAGATTTTGTTTGAAGACTTGGTTAAAACAAAGAGCTGTGTCATCTTTGGTTCTGTCCATCACTCCACAGCTGCATCAGACTTTTGGTAAAATCCAACAAGGGTCTGGAGGTCATATTATGTACAGTCAAATCATCTCCTCCTCAATTATCCTGTTAATACAGCTTTGGACCTGCTTGAGACAAAGAGCCTTGGCTACATCAGGTATGAAATGGCCTGGTGTTCACCGCCGTGTCACCCAGGCTACAGCCTAATGGAAGGCATGACTCAGGGATTTTAGCTTGCCTTATAAAGCAAAATCAATTCATAGCAATACAAAGCAAAGATCATAGTTCTTCAAAACTAATAGGACAGGCAGATGCCATAAAACTGGGATTTTTTTAGTGCCCAAAGGTATCCTTCATATATCTGCAATGTGAGTATGAGATTCCATAGGTGATGCCTGACATAACCACTTATCCACTTTACAAGGACAAAGCTGAAACCCAGCAGCTGGAACACCTGCTGAGGTGAACCCAAAGGGTCTCAGTGTCATCTGTGCTGGTTTGACAGCAAAACGAAACTCCGTAATTTGCAGGGACAGAGAGCCTTCCTCCATCTCTTAAACAAACAATTAAAAAACAATAAGGGTTAAAGTGCCAATAAAGAAGCTTTCTAATTCAGTAATTTAGTGTTGGGCCAAATTCTGGATTACATTTAGGTGACATGACTGGTTGAGTTCGATACTCCAGAGGCACTTGGTATAAAGAGAAGTGTCAAGAGGGCATGAAGAATGACTGAAAAGGCAAAACAAACTGTATCAAACCCACTAACCTCTTCTTTGTTCTTTGGCTGCTTCTTTTGAACACTTTTATACCTCTTTGGGTACAAGTACAGAGTCCTCCTTTCAAAGGCTGCAAACATTTTGCAAAGGGCCCACTAGGAGAAGGTTGTAACATAGCCAGATACATACACTTCACCCTTCTGATTTAGTGGGAATTGGTCAGAAAGGTCTCATGAAAAGTATACAACACATTCAGATGGAAAAAAAAAAAAGGAAAAAGCTTGGAATACATTGAAAGAAGAAATGAGAATGTGGGAATACAACTGCACTGATCTCTTTGATAATTAATCCAGTAGGAATGTTACTTATCTTTGTACGTGCGACAAGATTGTGGGATTTCCTTTTAGCAAGTCCCTTCAAAAATAGGAGACTGCAACAACAAAAAAAATTGCTGCTGCTATTCAGATGAGGAAGACTTCCTTACATGTACTGTATGTATCTTGGCAATCCTGGATGGAAATTTTAAAAAAAGAATGGGGAGATGCTTTTTGCAGGACACAGAAATGCAAGTCTGCCATTCCACTGGGTTTAGTTTAGTTCTACAGATTTTCTCTATTAAAATCAAACCCAAACAAAAAACCTATTTCTTCTTTCATTTATACACACATCATGTAAGTCATATGGCAAATCCACTGAAACTAGTCTTTGTGAGACTGAAACCAAGTGTTATATGCACAAAAGATGTGCTCAGGTTCTGCGTACTGGAAGTATTTGTGCTCAGGTCCTGCATACCAAGTCAGGACTGGATCTGGAATATCAACTCTATATAACACTTATTCATTCCTGACTTGCTCAGAAGAAAACCTCAGCCCTTCCAAAACCAGAATAAAATCCTTTCTTTAGGATTGCACAGAATACATCCATAGAAAAAATCTTGGTATTAAGGTGTATTTGTCATCTGCTTTGTTCTACATTTCCTCTCTTCTCTTTTCATTTGTTCTTCCTTGCTTTAACTGTTGATCTGCCTTCTTTTCTGGGCACCAAGTGTCTGTCTGATTCAATGAACTTACATTTATTTTGACTTCTCACAAATCAGTTTCTTTTGAAGAACTGACCCTTACAGAGTTTCTTTTGCAATTTTATAAAAAAACCAAACCAAATACCTGTTGAAAATCTGAAAAGCTTTGGGTATGAAAAGTCAAAAAAGGTTAGGTGTGCTGAAAGGCAATAAATATGCGTTTCTACTCTATTTTTTCCAAGAAAACCTGAAAGAAGGTGCAGATATATTTTATACAATAGGGATTCTTATGAGTGGACATGTAGTTGCATTGCTACCCTTTCAGTGATGGTTTGGAGATGTGAGTTTCTTTCAAATGTTAGATATTTTTTCCTGGTGTGTATAGAAATCTTTTTTTTTTTTTTTTTAATAGTAAATAAATAACAAAACCAAACGAGCAAAGGTTCCACCAGGACGAGAATAATCTGCACAAGGATTCTAAGTCGCCTTTCATGCAGGGGTAGCCTGAGAGCTAAACCTGCCGACGATGCTGGGGAGCGGGGAAGTGGAAGCGGATTCCCGGAGCGGCTGCAGGGATGCAGGGGAGGAGCAGGAGGGGAGGGGGCGGCCCGGCAGCCGCCAGGGGTCAGCCGAGACCTCCCCAAAAGGCGCTCGGCGCCCCGCGGGGAGCGGCCGTGGCGAACCAGACCCGGGGATTTGGTACCCTGCTCGGCAGGTATCCCGCGGGCCGCCGCCTGCATGGAGCGCTGGCGCATCCTTTTTATTCCCTCCGTATTTATGAAGCAATTCCACTCTCGGGTATTACTCTCGCAGTATCCACTCGCAAAGGTTTCGGTTTGCGCTGATACAGCGCAGAAAGGATTGTTTTTTACCTTTTTTTTTTTTTTTT